>JBBPTD010000825.1:0-16468 GCA_038093895.1 Boletus aff. mottiae
ACCGGCATGGCCATTCCAATCGACTCTCACCTGGACATGAACTCCGCATTCCTAGCCCTATACAAAGCGTTCCACCAGACCCAACGCCTTTCCATTGTCACCAATGAGATCACCACCTTCTCCACTGATCACATGGATTGCAACTGGGTATCATCTACCCAACAGAATATCCTACGAGAACTCCATCAAGTTATGTACCAAATGGAGTTTGGAGAATTCCTCTAGGATATTGACAGATATGCTGTTGAGCTCGCCGCCTCCAGAATCGCCAACTCTGGCATATACCCCTTACAATGTGATGAGGATAGTTCTTCATCTCCCTCCTATCACTCGGCACGCTCCCCTTCTACCCTATCCGCTTCCTCGTCTGCCCTGTCCCCAGAAGAACTCCATGCTATGAACGAAGCTGAGAGGACCCACACCCACCAGAGCCAATTGCGCTATGGCCACCTCTGCACCAATCCCCTTCTTCCTTCCGACCCGAGATACCACAATGCCTGCTTCCAATGCCACCGCCTTGGACATATTTGCCACAATTGTCCCATATACCAATGCCCAGTCATGGGCTGTCGCCAATGGGCACCAGGTCACAGCCAGGCAAACTGTCCTATTGCCACTCGCTGCCCCGTTCTCCTTAGTCAGCTCCCAGCCACTCGTCCCCTGGGACACCAACCCTTGGCTGCTCACATCTCAGGTCGCTCTCACGGAACACCTGCCCCTGAGTCATTCTGGAACCCACGATGAGGTTCTAACACCTCTTCTAGTTCCTCTCATTCCTCTTGCTCCTATCGATCCTCCAACTCTGGATGCGGTCTTTCTATCCCTCCTCCTCATAGATCTGCCTCCCCTGCATGTCGTTCCCCCTCTCCCGAATTAGATGATGTTATCGATGAAACCGGCTACGCTAACATCACCGGCTCCCCCAGATACTCCTGCATGGGGCTCTGATTGCCTTTCAATGTGGTCTCAGGGCTAGTATGGGGGTAATGTTACGACTTGTTCTTTCTTTCTTAACTTCACCTTACACTTTTCTTGTACTCGCATCAAACTCGCCTGTTCGATCCTCTATGTGGACATTATTTTCCTTTTTATCACTGACTCATCCATGCTTACACTTCTTACTCCTTATCTCACTTGCTTTGTCAGCAATCACTTCCCCCACATTCTATTCCTTTCCATCACTTTCTATGACCTGCCCTAGTTATGCCTGCCCTTAGTCTTGTAACCGGGTATATAAACCCATGATACCTACCACTTGTACCTTAGCTTAGATCTCCTCGATTACCACCTTGAATCTATTCCCTTGTCACAAGCTCCTTCTGGCAATTGACCAGTTGCCTTGAACCTTGAACCTTTGAAACCTTGAAACCCTTGTGTTCCTTTGTGGAATGTCTTCCTTGGACTTTGTGCTACCATTAAGTGCACGCTATCTCTTTGAACCTTTTGAACTGGTCTTTCAAGGCTATGCTCGTCCCCACCCAGGCCAAGCGTAACAGTAGGCCTGGCCACTCAGGAGCAATGGTATTGCAGGCAGCAGGCTTTGCCATACTGTGACACACCCCTTTGCTTGCAACTCTTCCCATTTTGCCATGCAAAGTTGTTGACACTGGTGTTCCTCTCTTGCTCACACATCTCAAGTTGTGACTGCTGTATGATTGACATTCTCCCTTCCACTCTCTTCTTTCCATCTATTTTACTCTGACTGTATCTAGACATCAACAATCACACTGCCCATGTCACCATTGCTCTGTCATATCCCAGATTTCACCAAGTTCAACTCTAGCCAACTATAATCTCAGATATTCCTTGACCAAGGAGCAACAGACATCCACAGAGTTGTATCTCCAGACTTGTACCTCTATTAATCTTAATCTCCTTTCATTCTAGTCTGCCTTTTACATGTCAGTTCATACAGCTCATTCTGGCTGTGTTCTACCTCTGTTCTCAGTCCTATGTACATTGTCTTCACCTACAAGATTCAGATCCAGATTTCCTCTGGATCTCTAGTATATAAACTTCTGTATTTTTCTGTCATACCTTCAGTATAAATATTAACTAAGTTACCTCCTTTTGAGTCTGACTTCTCTTTTAAATACGAGGACATGAGACTTGACAAGAGTGCAACATGTAAGTCCTGTGTCAATGTTCTCACCCCTCCATACCTCCATATCCCTGCATGGAAGATGATATTAATTTGTAGTGTTGAAAAGTCTGGTCCAATCTGGCTTTTGACCTTTCTAATTAGGCAAATAGACTGAAACTGGTAACTGGACAAAAACAAACTGGTCCAAACAGTTCTAAATAATTGCCAAACCAATTGCAACTGGTCTTTTGAATGACTGGTCCTTTTGCTCCTATTCCATGGAAATCACTCTTCATGGTAGTTACATAGAATGTAGTACTGACAAACAGCTTTCTGATGATATAACATCTATCCAAATCAGTCCACACAGTCATGCAATATGCCAATTCTAACCTCACATGTTATCAGTAGGTCTATAGAAAAGCTATAAAATCAATATGGGTGAATAAAATTGAAATAAAATCTATAATAAATAGGGGGTGTGGCTGTACCCTGTTGCAACCAGTTGTTACTGATATTTTTGGTTTTTGGGCTGTTTACATTAGGGAAGGAAGGGCTAGGACTAGTAGGTAGAGAAGAGATTTTCCTGTTTGGAGGGATTTAATTGATTGAGATATGAGTAAGAAGAGCAGCGATGGGATTGGAAGTGTCACGTTGTTAGCAGATGACGATGTCTTCACCCCAAGACTTGGCCACCTTGGTAAATGGGAGATGACATTTGTGCGAGCCGTTTATGTTGAAGGGGTTCAAGAGATGGTGACAGCAAGGAATCAAGAGTGGTTTGAATGACCTTTCCTATGGAGAGAGGATTTCTCCAAGATGAACCTGGCCCCAGAGGGTGAAGCATGCAGCTGCTAGGCAGCAGGCATTGAGTGGGTCTGAGAGAACGAAGCTGGAGGTGAGGGTGCAAAGCATTGTGCAAGTGACTGAAGGACAGGGTGGTTTTGCAGATGTGGGGCCAAGTTGGCAACACCATTGAGAATGCAGTGGAGTCTAGTGCTGCCGACCCAGCAGACATTGTTGTAGATATGCCAGGCCTTGATGGCAGCCATGTAGGATTGGACTGTGTTGCTGGTGAGGAAACCAACACACGAGGCAGTGAAGGTGCAAAGAAGATGTTTGTCAGCTGGAAGATGATGGTGGGTGGATATATTCTCTTTGTCACAAAAAATATGAAACTCCTTGATAACACCATGATATTTTTTAAGGGTGGAGTCTGCCCAAGCATGGTCAAGAGACATTTTGATCTTTGCTTTGGTTTGGAAGGAGAATGGGGGAATAGGAGCAGTGTGTGGTGTGAGTAAGGAAAGGACCTTGAGAATGATGCTGGTAGGAGTGTCAAGATCATCATTCATGATGGTCAGACAATGTGTTGAAGAACAAACAAAAACAGCCAGTAATAGGCCATGGCATATGAAATTCAATCAGAGTAGCAAACTAGATATGTAAAAACTTACACAAGAGCAATAAAGCATTTTAAATATGAAGGGATAGGAGAAGGACAATTGTTGTAACAGGCAACTGAAGATGGGAAGATACCTCAGGAAATGGAATTAGAGATGTTGTCCTTCAACCTTACCCACTCTACAGATAGCCAGATCTTGTGATCGCAGAAATTGGCAATGATACAATGAAGGACCTTGTTTTGGGTGGTGTTGTGGGACCAACCAGCTTTGAGAGCACCAATGACAACCTGGTTGTCAGAGTGGACAATGATATGGCAATCATGAAAGTTTGAGTGATAAGTGTGCAGGGACCTAGGTCAACCACCATCATCTCTGCCCAACCAATGTCTTGATCGTCCAAAAGGACCAACCCTCCAGGAGCTTCCAGGTGAGCCAACAGCCATCCAGGAGAAGGCTGATGCCAAAGGAAGAGGAAGCATCAACAAAAACAGATAAGGGAAGAGGAACAGATGGAGAAGCAATGGAGCATCCGCACCAGTCTGCCTGCAGAGTATCTTTCCACCAGCTGATATTGGCAGTGACTTGGGACGGGATGCGGTGACAAATGAAGGGGTTTCTGGTGTCTTTGAAAGAGGTGGCAAACTTGTACAAGGCTGGGAGATGAGAGTGGCCATCAAAAAGGACTAAAGTACAATGTTGGAGACATCCCACAATGATTTGGCAGTCCTTAAGGGACATTGAAATGCCATGGAACCAGAAAGAAATGCGATCAAGATATTTCTGGCATTTTTTTAGGGGAATCAAGACTGTTTTCAAGTGGAGGTTCCAAAGGAAACTCAAATAAGAGAAAGAGGTATTGAAAGGAACATGCTTTTCAAGGGCCCAAGGCCAGCCCAATTCTGTAGCAACTTGAAAAACTAAGGATTCATTGTAAGAGTAGGAAAAGGAACTGTCTGGAAGAATGGCAGAAGGGTAGCGAAGGAAAATATAGTTGTCTGTCCAATGAACAATGTCTTTGACACCTTGGTGATAGTAAATAGGAATGATTGTGTTCCTGGGGTGATCAAATAATGGACTGGAGCTGGAACAACTGAAATAGGCACAGTAGTCAATATAGATTTGGTCATGACCCTCAACTGTAATCTTGACACAAGTGAGGTGTTGATCCTTGGGTGCAATTGGAGAGTGGCAGTGAGCAGCCTTGACATTGGAAACCACACCCTGGGAACCAGGTGGAGCTTTTGCTATGAGGATCCAGCAATCACTAAATGTACCCCAGTCAATGTTGAAGATGGAGGAGTCAATAAGGGCGTTCAATGAGGAGGTGGAAGGATTGTTGTGGGGAAAAGAGTGATCTTGAATAAGGTAAAATATTAAGAAGCTGGGCTTTGGGATGACATCCAGGGTGCTGGTGCAGAAAGGACCTATAATGGATTTGAGGCAATCAGGGGAGAAGGGACCTGAAAGCAAAGGAAGCAGGTGAGTGCAAGGCAGTAAAGGGGGACAGATCTGGAAGGGCAAACCAACCAGAATAACGATGGGCCTACAGTTCTGTGTGAATGTAAGAGAGAATAAAATCTAAATGTTCAATGCCAGAGCAGTGATTGTGTGGAAGGAAAGAGTGGGATTGAATGTAAGAGTCCGGAACATCTATGCACCAGCTGAAGCGAATGCCTTTTGGAACATCTATGAACTGCCCAAGGACACCTGCTTTCCCAAGCAGTTCTTCTCACTTCTGCCAAAGGAAGGGGGTGACAACCAGCAGGACAGGTCACCACAGAAGAGGCAATGAAAGGCCTGGGAGCTAGAAGCTGAGGGGTGGGAGGAGGTACCCAGTTGGGATGGAAAGGGCCGGGATTGAAAGGACAAAGCAGCCAACCTTGTGAAGGTGGAAGAAGAGGTGGAGGTGAAAGTGGAAGTGGGAAAAGACTGAGAGGGAGCTTCAGGAGGAGGGATACCCGTGAGGCCCAGGAGGAGATGTTGGGTGTTGTTGTGGTAAGTGTCAACAATCTGACACCAAACATCTTCCTGCCAAACAGAAGGATTGATCCCACACTTGGGGTCAACAAAATGAATGTGAAGGCGAATGTTGTAGCAAAGAACAACATGGAACATCTCCCAGAAGTCTGCCTGACGCACGAGGCAGTTGAAGTGCACTTCCCATGTGTCCACAATTTGTCCTGCCTGATTGCCAGGTAAATAGCATCAGATGGCATCTATGGGAAAGTGTGGAACCACTCCTGTGCAGTGATGGAACCCTCGTCCTTGGAGGAGAACTTTGAGGAAGAGACTGTGAGCTGACCCTCCTTGAAGAGGAGAGCATGGCCCACATCCTCCTGTGCTGCAAAGAAGAAGGTTGCAATGGTGTATGTGATAAGAGCCATGATTGGGATGTACACTGTCCAGTTATTAGTGGATTGAAGTTTGGACAGCTCTGTAAAAACACTGTTTGAATATAACCTATCAGTAAGTGTGAGATGAGCTCTTGTTTTGCTTCAAGGACATAATGGCTTGTGAGGTTTGAGAGCAAAAGCTGCTAGGTAGCAGTCTGTAGGACCATCTTGAAGCTGTTTATGAAAATGAGCATTGACGATGTGAGAAATCCGACCTGCATCATTACCACTAAATCCATTGTTGAGGTTTCTGAGAACTTGTTTTATGCTACCACAAATTGCAATCCAATACTTGTGTACATCCGCCAGGTTGGTTCACATAGACTTTAAACAGATGATAGACTTGGTAATGGGTACTTTGACTTGAATAAAATGGTTGAGACTGATTTCAAATGTCAACTCAATAATGCTTCCTGATTAGAATAGATTTGCAAATGCAGCTTTCTGGAATAAGAAATAAGAGGAATGGTCATCCAAAACATGAGGATATACCTTTGCCGGAAACTCGAATAAATTGGCATTCACAATTTCACACAGGGCAGAGAGGCACCATTGCAGTGATATTGCTGCAGTACAGATTGTAGCAAACCATGTTTTCCCAATCCCCTCAATCCTGCATGTTATTCCAAGCCTATGACACACAGCCTCAAGAGTTTCTGCTGTATGGCTTGACTTCTGGAAGAGAGTGATAATGGCACAGAGGTCTTTGATCATCTCATGTACAACAGCATACATGTATCAGTGGAACTCTAATAAGGAGCAGGTAATAGCAGCTTACCTCATGAAACATATAAAGCTTTGCAATATCTTTTACAAGAAGGTTAAGATGATGACAAATGTCTGACATCAGAATACAAGTCTTCACTTCTTGTAAAACAACTTAACAGGCAAGATATGTATTTCCTGTGTTGTCAGAAGTGATTCCTAAGAGCTGATGATGCCCAACCAAGTCAATGACTCTAAGGACCATCTGCGCAAAGTACTCGCCCATATAAGAAGTGTCTGATGAGTCTTCACCTTCAATGAGAAAGCTACAACTATCAGCTATTGTAAAATGTACTGTGTAGACTGATCTGGGTTGTTGGTGGTCCCACCATCAAACAAAATCATAAGATTGTGCTGAGTAAGAAGGTACTTCAAACTGAGGCTGCAAACACAAGCAGCTTCAGTTAGGATATGTGCATCAATGATGACTGTGCTATATATAGGATTGTATGCAGTATTGGTGACTGAAAAAATATCTTTCCACTCTGGATAGTCAACAAGTGTTGGTGGCAATACAGCAGTGCACAACAGTTTGATGATTGCAAGATCAAGTTGTGCCTTTAATAGGGCATGACCTGCTTTGCCAAAGTCCACCTCAATTATAGCCTGAGGAACTAAAGCACTTTCTGAGGCAGAGGATCAGGTCAAATGAGAAACCACTGGATTGCAGTGTCTGCTGACTTTAACAGGAAACTCTTACAATATGGTGAGTGAACATTGAGGATAGAGAGTATGAACTAATATGCCTGATGTGCTTCCAGAGCTCAGCAGGCTGTGCATTCATTGAGGTGAACCATAGGCAGTAGAGCATGTGATTCAGGAACCTGAGGCCCAAGCAACATTGAGGGGGAATGAACTCCACATATGGTATGCTAAATCATGTGCTTTAGTCAGACTGGGTGGTTGCCTATAGGCTGTATCTAGGGCAATGAGGGTCTTTTGCAGAGAGGGATGCATTGATGCAAAAGAACATTCCTGTTGTAGTTCTTTTATTTAATACTGCCAAATTTATATTATAAAGGATCATACTGCTACCTTTTCCAAGTCATGTTGGGTCAAGTTATTGAACCAAATGATGCACTCCATTTCATAGACTGCAGGTGTCCACAGAGGCATTCTAAATACTGCATGGGCAATGGCATTTATTGTAACTATTTTGACATACACAGATTCCAGGGTTAAGGAAAATCTGTGTTCACACACACAAACTGTGATTGGACCACAACTGAGCAAACTGTGTTTTACATACTTGTTCAGTATATTAAACCTGATAACATTGCTATAGCCCATAGTGCACTAGGGTAGGTTTCAAGTGACTCCAACTCAAGCATATAGGGATATACAATACATATAGTTATAGTGCTGGATAGCATACCCATAGCCAGGGTACCTCTGGTTAAAAGTTACATACTACAATCCCATCCTTAAAAACCTCCAGAGTATTAGTTTACACTTTGTATTTTGTACCTCCCTTTTTCAATTACAATCAACCCTCTGTGTTACCATTCACTTTGACTGACAGGATAAGGCAACTGCACATCCTTCATATGCACACAGTTGAGAACTGAGTGAAACAACCCTTAACTCAGAGTTCAGACAAAGCGAAATATCCTCCCCTCTAAACCTTACATCTCTCACCACCGCTCTCCCTACAACTGGAAACACCCCCCAATCATATGAAACCAATTACCTTCAAAGAGTATATGATTTGTACAATAAAAGGCATGCCCTTTGGGCACAAACATATGCAGCTGTAGGAGCAGCAGTAGGACCACTGTCAACTTTTGGTGCACCAGAACATGTACCAACCCTGGTACCAACTCCCTCACAAACCCCCCACATATTTGCACATAGACCTCATATATCAAGGTCTCCTCTCTCCACTCCATCTACTCCTGCAATAGAACAATTTCAAGTAAATGTGCCAAGACAAGAATTCACCCCTTCTCATCCCCTTTCCCAGGTCCTGACTCCAATGTCATCTCAACAAGGAGCAGGAAAATCTATGGTCACCAAACCACCTATGTTTGAAGGTGACAAAGCAAAGTATGTCCAATGGGGCAGGCAGATAACTCTGTAGTTGGCAGGCTTCGATGGGCAACCAACAGACACCCAAAGATAATGACCACCTTGTCATACATGAGTGGTAACAATGCTGCTAGAAGACATGCAGATTTGTATGCAGAAAGAAACATACATAATATTACAAATGAGAGCTTCTCCAAGTTTATGGAAAGCCTCAACAAGGTCTTCCAACCAGCAGACCTGAAATGACAGGCAGAACAAGATCTCCTAGCTGTGAAGCAAGGAAAAGACATGGTGGAGGACTTCTTCATCAGAATGAAACAGCTAGTCCTACAAGCAGACTACAATGTCCATATACAAGAATGACTCCTTGTCTGACTTATCTGGAAAGAAGTGCACAACAATATTGTTGAATATGTCAAAAAAGCACTCCCAGCTTTTCTTGGCTCAGACAATGTAGAAGCATGGGAAACTGCCATTGTAAAAGCCAAACAGGTCCTAAACAAAATCAAGGCAAGAAAATAAGGTCTGGGACAGCAAAAGACCACTTCTCAGTGGCAATCAAAATCAATAAGTAGTAATGTGGCTGCAGCATACCCTTCTATGTTGATATCCACCCAAATCAGACAGGAACATTCAGTGGATATGGCATTCCAATGGACATCAGTAAATCATGCACCACAGGAAAGTGCTTTAAGTTTGATCAGCCATGCAAAAAACACTTCAAGCCCTGTCCCTGCCAAGTATGACCATGGAGTTCAGGGGAAAAACAATTGAGTACACATCATTGGAGAAGCAGAAAAGGAAACTGAAAAGAAGGGTTTTCCAGAAGGACAGTAAATAGATTGATTACTTGTCTAAATAAGTCATCATTATATAATAAATATTCTTCTCTCACAAACAATGAAGGTGAGACTGAGTCACAGGATGAGGCTGCCATGTGCCCTAATATAATTAAAAATGAGAAATCAAAAGTTGTTGAAATAACAAATACAACAACAAAACTGTAGAACAAAAACGGATGGATGTAAGAGCAATGTATTTGTTTCTGTCAAAACAAGGCATTAACAAACTACTACCTTTGGAACAAAAAAAGCACCAGTGTGAGACTGCTTACGTGCCCCCTTGAAGAGCCAATTGAACCAAAGAAATTTATGATTCTTCAAAAAGAATCAAAAACAAAGTCCAGTAAAAGGAAATGGATGAATAAAATAGATGGTCCATAGAATAAATCAAACAAATGGCAGATCAAACCAACAAAGTGAGGACATACATCTCAAAAGTATCATGCACAAGCAACAATTACTCAAAGTTGTGCCGGAATTAGTTCATCAAACATGTTTAATGAGCACTGTTGAAGCTTATTTGATAATGTGTGATTTACAAAAGAAACCCCAATTCTTAACTCAAAAATGATCAAAAGATTCATCAGAAACAAAAGTAGGAATACATATGTCCAATGGAACTAAAGTACAAATGATCCCACTTATATATTTGGGATGTATATAGTGGATCATCAATTAATGAAAGATTTGTAAGCAAACACGAACTAATGGTACATGATCTACCAAAAGCAATCCCTGTATACAATGCAGATGGAATACTCAATAAAGGAGGGTCTATTACAAAATTTGCAGTACTCAAATTACAAATCAATAATTACTGTGAAAATTTAGCTCTAGCAGTAATCTGTCTGAGTCTGAGTACCCATCCAGTCTTCCTAGGACATAACTGGCTAAGAGTCCACAACCCTCAAATGAATTGGAAAAAGGGAGAAATAGTACTTACCTGCCAAAATGATCATGTCCCCAATCTGATCCCAGTAGAAGATGGAAAGAACAAGGAACTTGAGGAAGGTGAAATAGAATGCCTGTTCCAACTCAATTTTAAAAACTATGTACAAATGTTAGCGATGGACTTAGATATTGAAGAAAAGAAGTCAAAATATGAACGAATTTTCGAGAATGTCATGCCAGAACATTACCATAACTACAAAGATGTGTTTGAAAAAAAGAAAACTTCAATGAAATGCTGCCACATTGTTCATGGGATCATATGATAGCTTGCAAAACATACAATCTCACATTGAATGAACAAAAGGAACTCAAATCATTCCTCAATGAGAACCTAAAAAACCAGAAGAATAAGACCTTTCAAATCCCCATTTGCATCCCCCTTCTTCATTAAAAAGAAAGATGGAAAACTCTGTCCCATATAAGACTACCAGAAATTAAATGCTATCACAGTAAAAAACCAGTATCCTGTACCCCTGATTTCTGAGTTGATTGACAAATTTAAAAACTTAAAATACTATACAAAGTTAGATATTCAATGGGGTTACAATAATGTATGAATGAAAGAAGGAGATAAATGGAAGGCAGCCTTCTAAACCAACAAGGGATTATTCAAACTGCTAGTAATGTTCTTTGAACTTACCAATTCACCAGCAATATTTTAAAGAATGATGAATCATTTATTCTGAGACTTAATCAGCCAAGGAAAAGTTGTTGTTTACATGGATGACATCATGATTATTACAGCAACCCTAAAAAAAACATAGTGAAATTATACTCAAAGTGTTATAAATACTGCATGATAACAAATTATCTCAAATATACCAAATGCAAGTTCAAACAAACAGAAACTGAATATCTTGGGCTGATAGTTGGTCACCAAATATCAAAATGGACCCTACTTGAAACCCGGAAGTAGTCCAGATCCAAGACTAATGTGCGAAGGTGATATACATAGGAGTGGAATGATGATCAACAGAGCACAGAATGCAGCTGAGACAGACTGTATCAATTGAGAGGTGAAATGCAGACTAGAGCTGAATAAAATTAATGGAGGTATGAGTATGGAGTTGCAACTCCATAGATATCTATTGCTCCTCAGTCAAAGGTTGCCTAAGGTATTCCGGAGTTGACTAGACTTGGACTTGGTAATTTCTGGATCATGACACTGAGTGTCCTTCATGCACAGCTGCTTGAGTTGAGCTTCTGCTTCAGCGACAGGGTCATGCAGGCCAAAGTTAGACTGTAGCTCATATAGGAAGGTTTGCCAATTGATCATCCAGAGAGGACGACAGGCCAGAGTGGTATCTCTGAGCAAGTCCAGCTTGAAGTAGTTGAGGGCCATTCATTTCTTTAAGGTATGACTGTGCAAAGGTTACTCTGCTTCAGTCCTTTCTCAAAGCCTTTTCATTGACTTGGAAGTTAATCTCACATTGCACTATAAAAGAACAGAGTTTCTTTGGGTCTGACCCATCAAAGGTGTTCAGTTCTCTGAATCAGCAAAACTCTCATTACTCTATGTGTGTCTGTGCAAATCTGTACAGGCTTGACAGGTGATGACAGGACTTACAGCTACAGTAGGTCCCCACCTAATGATTCTGACCCCCAGGATATATAGATATCTTTCTGGATCCCATCGAGCTGATTCAAGATGACTGTGATGTATATCATTTAGTCTGTGGCTAATAGGGATGATGGATGTCTTACCTGGCTTGAGCCTAAATGGACTCTGCCCGAGCCACATCATGGCTACTTCGCGTATGTGGTTGAAAACAGTGTCAGGTACTGACGAGCCCATCAGGGACAACTTGATGTGTTGATATATGAAATACAACATTTCCACGAGAACCTGAGCCCAAGCAGGTGCCTGTGCTTCATATATCAGGCTCCTTTGGAATGCCATTCTGACACAACATGGATGGCCATCGAGATTGGGGTTAAGGGGTGCTTCAACTTTTTCATGAAAAAGTCCGAATCCTGAGAGTGTCAGGGTAGGGTGTTTCTTGGCGCTATCATGGATTGATAGCAACCAGGCACTGTCGTCGACAGTAGGCCCCAGTGGGTCTGGAGCAGATGCGGGAGAATCAATGATCCAATGTTGCAAGTCAAACTCACTCACACTTGCATCCATGGTAATCAGTGAGCGAGGAGCGATGCTCCCCTGCCAATTGGTTACATCGCTGGGCGCAAGTTGGGTGCAAGTAATTAAATATATTGATCACATGATAAAATCACCATAACTCGCTCAACCACAGTATGAACACCATACCAATACCCCAAATACCTCACCCATGCCCCAAATGGGTGTAAGCCCTACTGGCATACAGTCATGTGCATAGCTGCATGTATACCATGCGCTCACACCTTGTACAGTAGTCAATCCTTGTACCCGTACTTCATAGTTGCCCATATAGAGCATGGTCCAGTTCTGTTGCCCATTTGTCTCAGTGTTTCCCACTGTTGGCCATGGTGGGCTTCCACTTTTTTTTGAACTTCAACCACTCCCCTTATTGCACTGTCATGTTGAATCTCATCCCCCATCCTGGATTTGAACATGCCTGTCTTACCACATCAGCTACGGTCAACTTTGCAAGTCTCTATGCATCTCTGCAGCCTCCCTTACCCTTCTGTGGACTCTCGCCAATGCACACGCTCCCACCACATGCCTCGCGAGCCCCCTCCACATCTTGGTAAATTGCCCATCATGACACAGCCTGCTGAGCATGCTGTTCCCAATTCCTCTTCCTCTGTTGATGGTGCATCTGGATCTAATGTCCCAGCACCAATACATTATCCACGGGCCTCCAAGATGTTGAAGCTTGATCTCCCAGCTTTTACTGGTCCTCTCGAATCCACGACAATCAACACATGGCTCAGTCACTGCAACGATGCTTATTTTGCTTGGTCCGCATGGAATGACATAACAGTTATGACTCCCCAACTTTGCATCGTTCTTGCTGGCCTGAAACTCAAGGAGCCATCTGCAAGTGCTTGGTGGCACAAAAATTGTGATCTGTTGAAACTCCTACCCTCCTGGGAGATGTTTGTGGTATGTTTCAAGGACTGTTTCATTCCGTCTGGTTGGCGTCGTGATGCTCTTGCAAGATTCTACTCAATCTCACAAGGGACTCACACATTTCTGGAGTTTGTCACCCTGCTCCAAGCAGCACACAATGCACTCACTTTTGCTGGTGCTGGCTATACCATCTCTGACTCCATCTTCAAGATTTATCTGTTGATGTTTTCAAATCCAGTTCTTCAGCTTCAGGTGCATGCGCTGCCATCACTTGTGTGTGAAAACACCAAGGTTGATGCATTAATTAATCTTATGTCGACAACTTGAGCCAGCCTCATTGCAGAAGGACACATAAAGTCTTTGATTGTGGGACCCATCAAGCACATTGCTGAATTTGTGAAACAGCCTGCTGTTTCCTCCAGCTTAGACTACCCTCTCAGAGATCTTTCATATGGCAAACATGAGAGACTTTATGCTACCGGAGGTTGCTATCACTGTTGCCTCAAGCCTGGTGATCCCAACTGGAAGGATCATCAAGCGTGTACTTGCCCTGGCAATCCAAAATGTAGTATTCCTCCTCATGGGGATCGCTTGTCCACTGGTCTTATACACATGGTTGCATCTGTTCTGCCTGCACCTGCTGTCGATGACAATGGCACTGTCGCTGTGGTCATGCCTGTGAATGGTCCACTCCATTGGTCAGATTTCAATGACAGTGACAAGAATGGTTATCTTAACACTGATGAGGATGATGGATGAATTTCTTTTTTAATTATTCCTCATTTGTAATTTTTTTCCTTTCCTTCTGGCCATGATAGTGGTGTCATTCATCATAGCCCTCCTTATTCGTACACCTGTGGTTCTTAGTTGACCCCTTGTTTATGCATCCCTTTGGGCTCAAGTTTATTTCCACCATTTGATTAGTCTATTTAATTGTTTTCAGAGCCCTGGGTTTCCTTTTCAGAGGTTGGGAGGGTGTAAGCCCTACTGGCATACAGTCACATGCACAGCTGCATATATACCATGTGCTCACACCTTGTACAGTAGTCAATCCTTGTACCCATACTTCATAGTCGCCTGTATAGAGCGTGGTCCAGTTCTGTTGCCCATTTGTCTCATTGTTTCCCACTGTGGGTAGAGATCCTTGACAGGTTGCTGACAGGTCTGTACAGGTTGCAATAATCTGAACAGATACCCCCTCTTGAAATGACCAAAACCCACCTAAGGGTCTAGTGTTTGAAGTAGCAAGAGTACTAGGCGAGTTGTTCTGGGAAAACTCCAAGAGAACAAGACTAAAGAGTCTTGGACTACTTGGCTATAGTATTTATACTACTAGTACATGTGCACAGACCATGCAGTGCTTATCTACAGATACTATACTTGTATTACTAGGTCTGAGACTGGAAAACTGTTACAACTCGTCTCGGCACCATCCGGTGGTGCCATTCTTTTCTTTCACCTAGACCTCCTCATTCATCTCTGGAATCCTCATCCCCTCACCTCTCAATTCCCCTAGACTTCCCATGGATGTGTACATCATCTTCTTCTTTGACTCTTGCCTCATCCTTGTCTTCTTCACCTCAGACCTTGTACCCATATCCCGGTCTTTTTGTCTTCTCTGCCTCATGTCTCGGACCTTGTACCCATATCTTGGTTCTTTGCCTTCTCTTCTCTCTGATCCCTGTGTCTTTGTCTTCCTTGCCTCGTGTCCTCTTATCTTGGACCTTGTACCATTACTTTGGTTCCTCGTCTTCTCTTCCTCTTGATCCCCACATCTTCGTCTTCTCTCAGACCTTGTACCACTATCTTGGTTTCCCAGATCCCCTCAGACTTCTTCGTATCTCCCCATCTCTGTACTTGTTTCCTTTCTTGTTCTGGTCCATGTGCAGCCACAACCACTATATAAGTCCTTGCCTATGTACCTTGTACCCTAGCTTAGTCTACCTTATGGTAGACACCCTGTAACCTTGTACCACCACTCTGCTGTCTACCTAGTAGGTCAGCAACCATGAACCTCCTTCACTCGTGACCACACGTCCCTTCACCCCCTGAGGAAACCTGCCCTCAACCTTTGTCTCCCTTGAATGTGTAGCTAACCCACTGGCTAAGGTCCTACTTCTTGGTTCCACCAGCCGTTGCCACTACAGTGGGACCAGCTATAACCGAAACATGAGGCAACATAAGTTGCATGTTTATTGAAGGATAAGCATATCTGTGCAGGCATATGTTGGATAGGAGGTATGAGACATGTATAAGGCATGACTCATGTTAGTCTGGAACATGTAGCCTCAAGATCAATATTGTGGGAGAATGTTGAGCTTTATGGGAAAGTAAGCAAGTGAGTGAACATAGGGGCTATTGGAGTATTGGGTGAATAGTGAGTGAATGAGTGTCTGGAAAAATAAGGAAAAATAGGGGAAAATAGGGGCATTTGTAACATTACCCCCCTCCTATGATCAAGCATTCTGATTGATCAAAGACTTGTCAAACAGCCACTGCATAGTAGCATACCAGTTCAACAAAGTCTGACAATTGGCAGTGTCAAGCTGCAAGATGGGCAGCTAAAAGAATGTAAAGGGATGCAGATTGTCCCAATTCCAAGTGCCATGTGGCCAGCTGGTCTCATTGAAGTCAGCAGAGAAGTCCTGTGCCCAATCAGCATCTCCCCAATTACTATCAGGGGGAGTTTTAAGATTCAGAGGTTCAGATCTCCAGATAGAGTGAGTATTATGTATAGTAAATACCTCACTGTTATTTTCATAGACCATGTTCCAATGGTCAGAGAAACCATGGTCCCAAGAAGGGCCAGGTGTACCAGCTCAATTGCTGGTTGGGTCACCGGTGGTGTTAATATACATAATGTTACTTTTGGTGATTTCGCACCTCTTTTACCGTTTATTTCATATTCTAATGGTGACCATGTTGTTCCCCATGGTCACTTTACTTACCTACCGCTTTTCAGCTTCTCTTTAGCTTGTTGTGGTGTT
>JBBPTD010000826.1:0-16386 GCA_038093895.1 Boletus aff. mottiae
CATACGCGATGTGGGTGTAATCTTGCTCTGAACTGCTTCATGATGTTGAACGTCAATGCAGATGATCTAGATGTTGTTGATACCCGTGTTCGTGTCCATTTTGGTGCCGCTCGGAGGCCGGGGGGGCTTATGTGATGGGGATATGAAGACAATAAAGCAGTAGTAACTTGGACGGATGGACTCTTTGGTATGCGTAGAGGAAAATTCAGTGTACTTGCTACGAAATCGTTACTACAGTAATACTAATGTCGAGGTTAGCTAAGTGGAAAATAAATAAAAGGTCATATTTGTTTGGTGTCAATTTCTTCAGACAGATATGCAGCCATCACTCATCCTGCGGTCAGGAAGGTCAGCTTGGAAGGGTCAGTCTCGTTTCAGTTTGATGGTCGCTTCTGAGAGACGTGTTCATAGGTCCATATTTTGTGGCCTTTTCAAACCTGAAGCAAGCGTTGGAGGACAACGTCCCCATACGGACGAATGCGCGGGCGTGTACTATCCTCCCAAACTTTGTCGGGTGAGTGGGGTGGTCTGGAGTTCTCCTTGTAGCTCAAGCCTCGACAGCGTCCGATTTTTGGTGCACAACGGCAAGGACTATGTCCCCGTGGCGGTCACTCAAGACATGATTGGCCACAAGCTCGGTGAATTCGCCCACACAAAGAAACGATTCACTTACAAGCAAGTTGTTTTACTTGACGCTTGTTCGGCTTTGCCTTACCTTGCCACAGGGCGACAAGAAATCGGTGACGGTAGCGTTGCCATGCGCTGTTTCAGTCTGGCAGTTGGTCGTATCATCTTCAATGACTTGCGAACTGCCCGGGGGCGTGTGATGGACTGCCTCACGAACCTGGGAACGACAGATAGCTCATGTTCGTGCATGCAAATGAGCTCCCCGTCTCGAATGTCTAGTTCTAGTGTATACGTCGTTCTAGTTTTCCGTGTTACCGTGGTGATATGTCGATGTCGAGCGGGTACATCCGAGCTGAGCTACGACCGACCCTTGCCGTTCACCTCTGTGACCCGGCCTCGTATCGTTCCTAATCTGCTTCAAGGGTGCTCGCGTTCGTCGACCATCGCAGCGAGGAATCGCTCCATAACAACCATCTGTCGAACCGTATTTGGACCATCACCCCACAACGTGACAGCTCGCCTTAAGCCAACCAACACCTTCGTGCTTCATTTCTGGATGGACGATGGCCTTCAACGTTACTGCGACCAACTTGACTCCTTCTAGACCTGCACCACAGGCACCTCTACGGCGACCAACAGATGCTCCATCGCCATCACACTACAATAGTGCACTCCAACACTCGGGCTACAACACATCTTTTTCATCCGGCTCATCATACGCCTCGGATTACACCGGCATAGGTGGATCTCCAATTCGGTATTCAGATGCGTCGATCCACTCACAGGTGGTTCGGAATGGCCTGGTCAGCTTGAAGGAGGAGGGTTTTGCCAGTTTCATGTTCTTGAGGAAATGGCTTGTGTTGAAGGGGGACTCGCTATCGATACACAAGACCGAGGTGCGTAGGATCAGCGCACGATCACCTTCTTGTGCTCGGCCAAATTCCTTCCCTCGTTCGTTGATCACTGATGCTGTGATGCATAGACGTCCGCACCACAAAGCGTCATCATGTTGCAGGATGTGGCCAACATCGAACGGGTTGATTTGAAGCCGTATTGTCTCCTGCTGGAGACCAAGGACAAGCGATACCACATTGCACTCAAAAACGATGAGGAACTATACGGTTGGCAGGATGACATCTACTCCCGAAGCCCGTTGATGGGGGTGAGCAACCCGACGAATTTCGTACACAAGGTGCACGTCGGGTTCGATCCCGTCTCCGGGGCCTTCACCGTGCGTTTTTGACCGTCTGTTTCCCCAAACGTTGAATTTGACGTCTGATTGCTCAGGGCATGCCCGAACAATGGAGCAAGTTGCTCACGAAATCGGCCATCACCAGGGAGGATTATGCCAAGGACCCCCAGGCCGTGCTCGACGTCCTCGAGTTCTACACTGATCACCAGAAGCGCGAACTTGAAGAGATGGGCATGGGCATGGCTCCCGTCGCACGGTCCACCTCTGGTCCCTCAGCTAGTTCGTCACTCACTTCATTCCCTGTCGACGGTGCCCCTCCCCCACGGTTCAACGCTGGCACAGGTCTTGGTGGTGCAACCCTCGGCAAGTTACCCTCTTCCCTCGATGCCCGGCCCCCAGGGCCAAAACGCCAAGAAAGCGCACCTGCCGAAATGACCTCGACCACTCCCTCACAAAACGGTCTTTCCTCCACCGCACTCGCTGCCGCACGTGCGGCAGAGCTAGTTAGCAGCTCGCATACCCAACACGCACACACCATCTCCTCTGCGAGTCAGGGAACGGCAGCGCGTCCGACGATTCCGTCCATGTTGCAGCCGTCGACGTCGCTTCAGCCGGGTCGACCTGCTCCGCCTCGTCCCCTGTTGACGGCGACGCGTCCAGCGCCTCCTGTCCCGAAACCGCCAGTTCCCGACCATACACCGTCGTCGGCCGATTTGCGTGCAAGAGCGCAGGCGCGTGGGCCTGAAAGCGCCTCAAAGCCTTCGGTGGACAGAGACAGACAGCCCTCCCCGGATGCGTTCAGAGACAAGGAACGTGAACAGAGAGAACAACGGCGGAGAGAGGAACGCGAACGCGAGAAGGACAGGGAACGGGAGAAGCAGCAAGTCAAGGAAGAAGCCGAACGTTCTATCGCCCCGTCTAAACCGGTTGGGCCACCCGCCGTCAAACCATTGCAACCGGCGAAGAAGAAGGAAGGCCCTCCCCCGGAGGTTACCGTCACCGCCCCCGATGGCGAGGATCCCGGTGTTGCTGAAGCGGCGAAGAAGCTCGAGAAGCCAAAGGAGAAGGAGAAGCGTATCAGCACTATGACGGAGGCTCAGATCATGGAGAAACTTCGCTCGGTCGTATCAGACGATGACCCGAAGACACTATATAGCAAGATCAGGAAGGTTGGTCAAGGGTGAGTCTACAATTCATTGTTACCCGTTTGAAGTTGCTCAGTCACGTGATCAGTGCCTCTGGGCATGTCTATGTCGCAAAGACACTAGCCACTGGCAGGAAAGTAGCTATCAAAGAGATGGATCTTTCCCACCAGCCGAGGAAAGAACTCATTGTGAACGAGATTCTAGTCATGAAGGAATCTCAGCATCCCAACATTGTCAATTTCCTTGAGTCGTACCTTGTCAAGAATACCGAACTTTGGGTGGTCATGGAGTACATGGAAGGAGGAGCGCTCACTGACATTATAGAAAATAATGCGCTGGAAGAGGATCAAATTGCGAGTATATGTTTAGAAGTAAGAGTTCTTGATGTGCTTTAGATTGGCTGGCTGATTGGTGTCCCTAGACGTGCAAAGGGTTATGCCACCTGCATAGCCAGTCCATCATTCACCGTGATATCAAATCTGACAACGTTCTCTTGGACGCAGACGGTTGCGTCAAGATCAGTGCGTGTCGTTCTACCTCACTCGGTCTTCACCTCTTCCTGATCGCCTCTCAGCTGATTTCGGTTTCTGCGCCAAACTCACCGATCAAAAGTCGAAGCGAGCGACGATGGTGGGTACACCCTACTGGATGGCGCCCGAGGTTGTCAAGCAAAAGGAATACGGTGCCAAGGTCGACATTTGGTCGCTCGGCATCATGGCGATCGAGATGATAGAGAACGAGCCGCCGTATCTAGACGAAGAACCGCTCAAGGCACTGTACTTGATTGCGACCAACGGCACGCCAACGTTGAAGAAGCCAGAATTACTGAGCAAGGAGCTCAAGAGTTTTTTGAGCGTGTGTCTGTGCGTCGACGTCCGAAGTCGAGCCAACTCGAGCGAGTTGTTGCAGGTCAGTCGTCCAGTCGTCGCCCTCTCTCACTCTCTCTAGCTGAGCTGACCGGCACACGTACCACGCAGCACGATTTTATGAAGAAGGCCTGTGCGCCTTCGGGTTTGGCACCGTTGCTGCGATTCAGGAAGAAACAGCAAGCTCCGCCATCATGAACAACAGGACTCGTCGGCCGTTGTTGAAATCTCGCTTTCCTTTTTCTCCATTTCTTCATATATACTCGAACCTCTATCTCGCGTTTCCTTGTTCTTCTTCCTTTGCCTGCTGGACGACTTGCGATGTGCGTGGAATGACCTCACTCAATTTTGATTCAAAATTCTCACGTTCGTCGTATGACTTCGCCTCGCCCAGTGACTACGTTCCCAATGTGCATACCATGGTCTAATACGCGTGTACTTTTTGTTACCTTGTCCTTACCCTCGCCTTTTGCCCGGACCCACCGCGCCCATGTGACACTTTTGCTCTTACCTTCCTTTCGTCTCTGTGCATAACTACCGTGTGATTCTGAATGCAAATGTCGAGTACCAAGTGTGTTTGTAATTCTGGGTGCCATTTTCTTCCCTTGCTTTATTGATCATTCGAGCTCAACATCATGGGCATATGACATGGGAAAGAAAAACGAAGAGTTTTACGAAAAGAAGATGAATGACCATACCCGAGGAGAAAGCCGACATGAAGAGAAAGAAAAAGACATGGACGCGATACGATGCATGAGTGAGGCATAACAGTGTGAGTACGAACGATAACGACGATAAACAGATGCAGGAGAGAAACGACACATGGATGGATGGCGTTGATCAAGTGCGAATGGAGGTAGAACATCAAGCGTATGCTACATGCAAGGATGCCATATATCGATCGTGAGTGTCTTCATAAGTCAAAAGGCGCCATAGAGTCATATGGAAATGAGGCTTGAAGTTATTGACGGACGGACGAAGATTGATGGTCATGGCGAGGAAGAGAAGAAAGAGAGCGTGTCCAGCGAACAACGCGACCCCCTCAAAACCGACCGGCAGCCAAAAGCCGGTAAAGCGTGTTCGCTTCCTCAAAACGCGAGTTACGCAGCGTGAAATGCGCCATCTCGGCAGTGTCCGCGTCCGAATTCATGTCCACGATCGAAAACCTTAACAGAGAGGAATAAAAGCGACACAGCTAAAGACAAATAATACACGGTGAGCGTAAGACCAACAAGTCGAAGTAGCTAAATGGCACGGCGGATACCCACGTTTTGAACGCCTTTTGCGAATCGATCATCACTGATAAGCCCTTCTCGTTCTTCTCTCTCGGCATTGTCGAGCCATTTTATGCTTTCATGAATGAACCGCCCGAGAGCCTCGACGCGGACGATATCAGCAACAGTTGTTTTACCCCCTGTGGCAGGGTCAATAACGGTGGACGTATCCTGAAGTAAGCGGACGAAAAGATCAAAAGAAGGCAACGTCGGAGGAAGCTTCATCAGGACATCTAGATAGGGGTAGGGTCCTTGTGACTGAGTGTTAGCGGCGGTTAAGAGGGCCAAAAACAGTTGATAGGCTAGATTAGGATTATTAGCGACAATGGATGGCAGGTCCATCGACGTTATCATAGGAGGTGACGTTAGGGTGGGTATCATTGGGGTCAAGACCTGTCGCATGTATGAGGTGAGTATGAGGTGTGATGTACCATCGGATAGCACGCACCCGTTGTTCCGTAAGAGTGAGCACTCGGCCACGAGCTGCCAGGAGCAGCTTCATCCCTTGAGCAATCCGCTCCTTCTCTTCATCTTCTTCCAGGGTCACCTCAACGGTCTGCGCCGGAGAGGGAGGCTTGGGTTTGGGAGCCTGGATAGGTGCTTGACTTTCCCTCTGATGGGGGCTGGTGGCGGTGATGCCACTGTAAGACCGATATAGCAAGGTCATTATCGAGGTAACCACTTACGGCTCAGAAGTGCTCGTTTCGGTAAAATTCTCCTCGTCCAAAAACAGATTTGATGCCCTGAGCTCGGGGAGGAGTGGGGACCTGGTCAGCGTGCTAGGAGAATAGGGACCAATCTATGGGAACAGTCAGTGGAATGATCAACGACGGGGGAGAGGATGCACATCATTGCCGTCCCCTTTGAGAATTTTCCAGAGGACCCAGACAAGCTGTTCATTGTCACTGAAGCCACCTTCGGCAGCAACCATGGTAGCATAACCTCTCTCCTTGAGGAAAGTAGCATACAAAGCAGACTTGAACGGGTTGAGGGACATCGGATAAGGAGCGTACATTGAATACAGGATGAACGAAACGAGAATGCGTTGAGCGAGCTAGAGTGACGTGAGATGACGTAGTGAATAAGAAGGAGCGATTTGCGCAAACAAAGTGTACTAACCTCGATAGAAGAACTCAGAAGGGGCAACAACGCGTCAAGAGCCAGCTGGAATCGCGCGGTAGGCTGTACGAGCTGAGAGAAAGCCTGTGCAGCTGTGGAACAAGGAAGGGTATAAGCTCGGACTAGGAGATGTGCGACTGACGCCCGGACAGGGTCCCCTGAACTGATCTGACCGGGGAAAGTTGGAGCTAAGATATTTGAAGCTGATGAAGACTTTGAAAAGAGTCTCGAGCCAGCCATGGCTGGTGTTATCGGACTGACCCTGCTCGCTGTCGACAACGGCGACGAGGAGGTCATCGTCCATGACCAACGTCAAAGTGTTAAAATGGCCATTACCTTGGTATCTTGTTTATATTTATTTGTGCCTTGTGGCACCTATGTGGCTATGCAATTACCCCACACTCGCTCACCCAATAGGGCAGTTTTTATTTGTATCATATGACCCTCGTCCGACACGTCCGAAGGAGGTCAGTGCATAGTCTCACAGCGCCTTGATCCAACTTTCCACAGTCTTCTTTTTCACCCACCATGACTGCCATACACGCCGTCGGCCCAAGGTCGCTGGGGACAGACACTGAAAGCACTCAGGTCAGCCCGCCTTGACTCGATGCTCGATCGTTTCGATATCTGATCATCACACAGTCTCTAGTGCAACATTTCTACTTTATTGCCGCGGTTGCTATCGTATTCGCTCTTGTACTCCTTCGGTAGGTCTCTTGCGGTGATTCTCTCGCGCAGGTCTGATCCGTGGTGACATGTGAAGCATTATCGTTCTGCGAAGGCGCAATCAAGCTCTTTCCAATTTCTTTCGGATAGGCAGTAGCTCTCAATATTCGTATGGCTCGTATCCCCCGCACAACACTAGTCATGGCGCTTTGATCCATGGCATCCAACTGGCCCCTCTTCCAGCAGCTTATCGCCCAGATCGTAGGATACGTGGGGCGGACATTGATGAACATGGTCGCCGGCTTGGTGGAGAGGAGGTGGATGGAAAGGACGTTCTGCCCGCGTACGACAATCTCGAAAGACTGCCCAAATATATTGAGGTGGGCTGGTCGCACGGGGGACCTCTCCCGCCCACGGTGCAACAATCCGTGGCGGTCCCATCTCAGGAACAGAGTGGAACAGCACATCCTACCACTGGCCAAGTTCCCAGGGACAATGCAGAGCAGCTAGTTGACGATACCCACGATGTGGCGGGTGTAATTCATGAAGCACCAGGACCCGCGCCGACTTATACCGACTCGCCTAGGGGTTGACAAATCTCCTCGCCTCCACTTTTAATACTTGTACCAATATTTGGCTTCTCGATGGACCATGGAACTAGTATGAATATCCTCATTAACGAGTACCTCTCAACTTTATCCTACATGTTAACATACCTGATACCTAGGAAACGGTGATGATCACCTACTGCCGTCTTGTCGTGGGAAGATTGCTTCAATCGTATGACTCTCTCGTTTACACGTTTAGTGCGTCGTCGTCAGGCTCGATGAAATGCTTGTACAAGCAGACGACTATGGCTGGATATCTGCACATTTATTCCCGCGCGTTTTTTTAACCCCGCTGCACGAATGAATAAAACTAATGGTGTCTTTGCATAGTTAAAGTGTCAGAATAGTGTCAAACTCGTGCGGAATAATTGATATTAAGTGTACGAAGGTTTGAAGCCCCTGATTATGTAATCTAGTAAGAATAAGTAGGTATTCACTACAACCTCTTGCCCTTGCCGTCACCGTCACCCTCGCTGCCACTGCACCTCAGCGCTTGGCAGGAGCGACAGCACAATGCTTGCAATCGCGCGCATTGTGCTGTTGCGCCCGCTCACCCTCACCCTTGCTCCTCGCCCACACTGTCACCCTCGTCGCGCCCTCACAGCCTCACGCTCTCGCCATCACCCTCACCTTGTGCGCCCTCATGCTCTCGCCTGTGCCCTCGCCCACTCACACACACACACATCCATGTCCACCATCTCGCCCGCCCTCGCCCTTGCACCGCACGCACATGCACACGGACATGCCCGCCATCTCACCCCACCCTCACCCTTGCCTGCACCCTCACCCCCACTCGCCTCGCCCCTGCCTTCTCACATGTGCACGTGCACAACCGTGCCCGCCGTCTTGCCCCCGCCATGACCTCACCCTCGTCTCACCCACCCACCCTCGCTGGCATCCCCGTGCCCTCGCGGTGTCACGTGCGCGTGGGTGCGTGTACACACGCAGACAGCAATGTCTGCATGTGCATACGTGCTCACTCACATGTTGCTGCCCTCGGCCATCTCGCCCACATTGACTTATGGGTAAGATCTCTGACAGCTATGTACCCATGTCCAGACCACTAGCTAGTACATTGTAGTTTTTTTTTTTTTGATATTCTCTGAAAAACATTTGGTGCGACGGGTCAAAATTTCGCGATGGCTGTGTAAAATTTCGCGACGGGCGAGAATTTGCGGTGCGAGTAAATATTTCGCGCAGGAATAAATGTGCAGATATTCAGTCATAGACAACCATTGTCATAACCCGCTATTTTCTGTTCCAGCCGCGTTCTATTGTCTTGCTGGTACTAGTCACAAAACTCCTGTTTGTTCCGACGGACTGGGATGCGTGTTCGATCCTCCGTTTAATTGTTCTGATATTACAGCTGCCACTACGTCCATGGTCTCACGATAGAACAGATTACCCCTGAAACTTTGTTGCGATGTGTGAGAGTGTGAGACCACAACGCACCCATGCCAGATTGGAACTGACTGCCTAGCCGGAACTTGGTTGATGTTGGAAGGACGGGACACGGATCAAGCAGCGTCATGCGAGGTAAGCCGAAAATGGCAAGTGTAGTGATCGTTTGCGGACCGACTATGCCCGACGAGACAATAAGAACTCGCTTTTGGTCAAGACAAAAAGATCGCCGACTGAGCTGCCTCCTCACACGTTCCTATCTTTCTTCAGCTCCCTAGTGTGTTGCGCGTCGCATGCGGCGCTGGCTTCACTTTCCATGCACTTTCCATGTGCAGAGAGGGCCTTTTATTCATGGCCCGGGGAATGTAGAAGTACTGGGCCTTATTCGGCTTTTACACCTGCGCCTGCATCCGCATCACCTCTCAATGTCCCTCCTTTTGTTCTCGCAAATGGAAACACGTGGTCTAGATGGCGACCCGGAACCCCCAACGCGTCCTCCAAGCAGTCAGAATTTCGGCAAGCTGACCGAGACAATAAGCATTGCCACTCGACAGGTTCCGACCGCCGGTATATCCGGTCGAGACATTCATGAAACGGGTCTTAGATAGTGCTATTGTGAAGTCAATTGTCTTGCTAACTGCCACGACGGGGCCAAGCGAGGTATATATACTGGGGATGTCAAGGTAGCATGTCTCCACAACCGAGTAACGCCAGTCGTCTTCGCCTCTAAAGAGCTCTTGCAACTTGTCTGCGACACATCCTCTCATCATCCACAACGATGGACTTCTTCCGCACCTTTATCTTCACGTCGTCTGCTGTCCCTTCTCTATCTGAGTCGGGCACGTCGCAAATACCAGTTGACTACGGCACGGATCAACCTCAGTCTGTTGGATTGTGTGCGTGTGTCATCGCATGATCTACGAAGTCCCGTAAGCATCCTTCCTTGAGCTCTCGAACTGAGTAATGACTCTTCATCAGAACGATCCCTCACCGCCCGGATTTCTGTCCCCTAGCATCAGCCATTATCCTCGTCACGCTGGGTCTCATCAACACTCTGTAATCGTACCAGCATGCATCTCTTTTCGATTCCAGCTGGCTGTCACGTTATTTGAATCACATTCGTTCGAAACGATTTCACCTTTTCTTCGCAAGGATGGACACTATACTTTTTTTTTATAACCTGGGCGTCATTTTTTTTAGTACCTCACCTACTTCCGGTTGTAGTCTACCTGTGTGGTTGGTGATTGAACTCTGGAAGTCAGGGAATTAGAGGCGTTGGGAAACCTCGCTGAGTAACAGTGCACACACTCTTCAACTGGGCCATTACCGTACATATGGGCCATTACCACTCTCTCTCCTTGATGAATTTTCTTGTTGAATCTGATCGTGGTCGACTACGTTTGGTGTGAACCTTGTAGTAAGCCGGGCATTGCCATTGTCTGCTTTGAGGTAGCCTACCCCCGCGCTACCGACGATGGTCACTGCAATCAGTTATCTTCAACTTGCTCCATCAACAGACTCGATGACACACGATTACTCTGACTCTGTCCAGCCCGACGACCTTCAGCTGACCAAAGTCGAACCCACCACCACATCCCGGGATTACATCGCCCTCCCAGCCGAAACACTATACCACATCCTTCACTTTCTCGGTCCTTTGGATCTAATCCGTCTACGAGCAGTACGTGCGACATTCTCCAAGGGCATGCAACGACCGAGTTCTCACTCGAGGTTCTCATTCAACCATGTTACGTTTCCAGGTGTCCAAAGTGTTCCACGAGATCATCCATGATCCCAGCATCTGGCGAACCGTCTACGCCACTGCCCGTCTCCCTCTCCCACCCGGTCCATTCCATTGGCAATCCATACACTTCCTCCAACGTGCGCTCGTCCACTCGACTCGGCTCGCACGCACATGGACCACCGAACCGCTCACGCTCATCTCGAGAAAGGTCTTTACTGGTCCACGAACGGTAGAACACGACAGGTTCAAATGGGTCCACGGGAGATGGTTGATCGTGAGCAAGGACATGAAGCAGCTTCGATCGCGCGATATCGAGACGGGCTCGGAACAAGTCTTGTGGGATCATGGCTCGTTCGCGTTTTGGGCGGCGACGTGGGTGATGAATCCGACGGGCCATTTCATTTACATCGCTGTGCATCTGGGCAAGGGGCATGTTACGGATCCGGTGTATGTGTCACATGCACGTTGTTTTTCTTTGGGATATTGATGATGTGCTTTTCTTTGCAGGAAGCTACTTGAGTTTGTGGTGGATGATGACACAGAGTACTTGTCGGGTCCGGAGATAATCGATGTACCGACCTGGGCTTTGCCACCAGAGGCGTTTATACCGCGTATCCGAGTCGATAGCGGCATTGCGCCATATGCCTACGTCTCTCTCTGCTCTACAAACAAACCCAGACAATCCTTGATATTCGACCCACGCTACAGACGGTTCTACAAGTTTCCTAGCTTTCGAACGCAGATAGTATGATCCTTGCACTACACCACGACGAACAGAAACTCACTTGTCTTGTTCCCATCTCAGGATCTTCTCTTGAATTATCGCGGGGCATGGTTACCCCATCTGGTCGAGGTCTACTTTACGCGGACCTATCTCTTCGTACTAAACCGCTCTTACCTCATTCACGGCAATATCGGTCAAGTCGAGGTCCTCCAAGTATTCGCCTTCCCAGACATCGATTCAGATCCCGGGCCGAGCCGCGACTCGGCTTCGGACGGCCTCGCGGACTCAGACACCATCAGTTCTATCGTCTACGAACTCCGTCTCACCCACGAGATACTCACGCGCGACACGAGATCAATGTGGCTAACCCCCATCCGCGACGCCTTCGTAGACCCTATCACGACATCGACGACGCTCCGGTTCATGCACACGTTTGCACCTTTCCAACCCACGCGCGAGACCCGCGTCCAACTCGTGTGCACCGACTATACCCTCCCTCTACCCAGTCCCGGTCCTACCCGCTTCATCGCCGCGGACGAAGAGCTCAAAAATAGAAGGAGAAATTATAACATTCATAATCTGATCCATGACACGCTCAATGTGATCGTCCGCAGCACCGAGGAGGTCCTCCCGATCACCATTGTATCGCACGACGTGTTTTCCGTGCGAGGGGTGTGGAACGGGAACTTGCTCGACGTCTCCAAGGACGGGTTCGTGAGGGGCTTGTGTATGGTCGGGTTTTATGCAGACGGATCGGTGACCCCTAATATTCCGATGGTGTACAAGTTTACAGTGGATGCCACGGGTGAGCGGTGTGTTGCCGTCATCGGGGATCCGTCTCCGCCGTGGGCAGAGTTGGAGCCGGCCCGTCATTACGAGTACACGATGGACGGGATGAAGGGCAAGCTGTGGCATACAAAGGGGGACGTGCTGCAGATGGATTCGTCGGGACAGCCTGTGGATAAGGACGTGCTCGCCGTCGTCGCCGACTTCAAGTAGGCAGTCCTAGGTGTCGATGCGGACATTGAGTAAAGTAAAGCAAGTACATGTCCGATTAGCAATATAGCGATGACATACAAAAACAATGACTGCAGTTCAAGATGATGATGCAACGACTAGGCATGTCCGTGTCTACACTGTTGTGCCCAGTTGCATAACCCCCTACAAGCCCCCCTCCCAAGTCTATCCCGCCCGGGTGATTAGACCAGGGGTCTAGAGGTGTGTCAACAAGAGGGAGACCGGAGCGAGTAAGAAGAGGCACACATCCTGACAAAATGGTGGAGAGCTGCGTGGAAATAATGTTCATCCGCAAAAAAAAAAACGCTACTGTCACCAACATTTGGGCAAACATAACGCAACTCACAAAGGAAAACCTACATTGGGAAGAGTATTCACCGCCTACATCGGACGCTCGAATGAGCATGAGCCATAGATACATGACGAGAACGGCGTACCAGGGTGTCACGATCCTTGGGCGCTCTACAGATAAACGGACCAGAGGCAATGAAATCGCCATTTGGGGAGTAGGCGACGCAAAACATGTCCCGTGGAAACGTGTACCGCGCCTGCATTCTCCAAGTCCCATACATACACCATATTTCCCCTTACGCTGGCTAAAAAATGGCAATGTATGGCCACAAGTGTGGCGCGGTGATGCCAGGTGCGCGATCGCGCCAGCTCCGTACTTGCGCCCCAGTGCGAGCGTCGTACATCATGGGTTGCCCACAAGCGAGATTGTTGGTGATGACGTGTGATCCGTCCTTGGTCCACTCCAACGAATGCGCTCGGTGCTTGATCTCGAGCGATGGTCGGGTGGTAGCCAAATCCCATATTTGAATGCAAACGCCGCATGCTGCGAGCCGCGTGTCGTCCGGGGAGAATCGCGTGCATCGGGTATTCCCCTTCCGAGGTTCGAGCACGCACACGCAGCTCCCGTCGGCAACGTTCCGCACCTCCAAACTGTCCGACATGTACTCCCTCTCGACCGCATACGCCAACAAGCGCGTATCACTACTGGAATGAACGACACACAGACAACGACTCATGGCGGGCTTGTCAAACGTGTGTTCGATCCGCCGCGAGTTGGTGTCCCAGAGCAAGACTTGACCGCCGTCTCTGTACGTGCCGCCCGTGGCAAACTTTTTGCCGTCGGTGGAGACGGAGACGGTGGTGAAGTTGGTGAAGAAACCGCCCCGGATGGCTTCGCCTTCGCGGGTTTTCTCCTTGACGTTCCAGATCTGCAATCCTGAACCAACGACGGCGATCAATCTGGAGCCATCGGGCCAGAAAGCGAGACAAGGTATGGAAGCTTTCTGTTCAGGGATTAGTTCTTCGGGTTGGTAGTATGTAGATTCGGATGATGGCATGGATGGGATGAGGTCGGGACTCGGGAGAGAGATGCATGATCAGGCAGTTTCAAGTGAAGTTGCATCAAATGTGGTTGGGTACCGCCACCCACAAATTACATCATAACCCTTACGCTCACCATAGTTTGGACCATCCTTGATGCCACATGCCAGTGTGAAAAAAAGACATTATCTTGACTATATTGCAAACCAATCAAATGGGTATAACAGCGCCAACTGAACCACCAAATTCAAAGTTACGCAAAAGGATTGATGATGTTAAACGAGCGACCACTATCACCACGGCCACCGACATCAACACCTTACATTCCTCACAAGTTCAGGTTGAAAGTGCTGCATTGCACGTCGATCAAAGTGAACTAATTCCCGCGTGTGAGCAATACCATAGAACATCGAGTGACATAAAAAAACACGCACCTCGCTCCCTTGAACGTTTGTGCAGCAAACATTTTGTTGGTTCTCAGCGCAAGCGCTACCAGCGACATCCAAGACCGAGCAGTTCTCACTCAAGAGGTCGCTAATCGCTGTAGCAGCGCCGAGCAGGCCGCCCTTCCCATCAGTATAAGCAGCGCCATTGTCAAACTGAAAAGAAAGGGATCGGTTTCCATCAGCTCATGACTTCATGTGGACAAAAGCAAGGGAAAAACTCACGAAATTGCCAGAGCAGCAATGTTGAGTGCCACTATTGCATTGAGGAGTACGCGCCTTTTTGCGACCGGCAGAGACGAAGAGAGCGAGAGAAAGAAGGGCGAAGACACGAGCGAGCATGGTGATTTGTTTGAGAGAGGGGTTGTTGTGTAGTAAAGCACAAGAGAGTAGACGAACTTGTGAACTGAGGTTCAGCCGTGAACTGACTGGCTTTTTATACCTCGATGGAATGCGACCCTATCCTCGCTTCGATACAATCCGTTGAAGCCCATGCCAAACAAAACAAACAAAAGACGGCCATCGTGTCAGACGCCGCACGACGTCGGGTAGCTCTGAGGCGGTTGTGACTTTACTTCCTTTGAACAACTCGATGGATTGCATCTTGGCTGCCGGGAACGTAATTGCGTTGGCTTACCATTACGTTCCTGCCAACTGAAATGCAATCCATTAAGGCGGACCTACTTGGGTCCCCCTCACGAAGGGTTAGATAGGCAGACCACGCATTAAGCTAGCCTATCAGCGGCTCGCGCACTCTACATCTAAGTGGTCAAAGAGCATTGTTGAATGAACGCGGAGGATAGACCTTTACCTGAACACCATCATACTCTTCATTAGTGGCGATGATTCTTGACAGGAGTCTGACAGAAACCTCCGAGTCGAGGTCCTTGATTCTGAAACAAGTTTCAGGTGTCTGTCATATTTTGCGGCGTCGACGTGACTGTACATGTCAGTACTTATAATTTCACTCGAAAGAGGTGGGGCTAGTCGGTGTCAATGCCTGCCGCTGGATATTCCAGTTTCCAGAGGGAATGCAATGAGCTGTTTAGTGTGCGGCACTTGTTGTTTTCTCTCGTTCACACTTGCCTAGTAGTAGACTGTAATGCTGGGTGAACAAGCATCACACAGAGTTACGTAACCAAATACGCCTACGGCGAGAAGCGAATTGTGAACGCTAACGAGGTCTCCGTGACAGTTGGAATTGTCAATGGCTGACGCACGCAATTAATATTGCTTTTTCAGGTCGTTCCTACTCTCATGTTCTGCGCGAATCTAACGAACGATACTACTCACTCAGGTAGTACCTTGTCTTAACATCCAACTTAGAGGTTGAGGTCAACAAAAGTCTCTGAAAAACGCAATGTTGGGCCGACCAAAGATTGGACCGGAGGTCTGGAACTCAGATCAGAGTACTGGCAGCCCTAACCTGCACGCCCAGCAACGACCCTCGGACGTAATGACGTGTCCATTCCTCGCCCATCGCCTACGAGGTTTCTTTTGTGACAAGCGCATAATTCGAACCAGCAGTTTGCTGGCCAATGACAGATTTCGCGTTCAAAGACAATCCCGTTTAAACATGAACGTTTGAACCCGCATCAGCGATGGCCCTGCAAGACGTCGGTTCAGAATGACATATTCAATACTTGGCCGTCGCATCAACCTACGACAGGTTTCTGATCCGTGCGGCAGGAATCCAAGCCAGTTGAAGTGCCTGACAAGCGAGTCCGCCGAAGATCTACAGAAAAAACCTCAATATGACTCGTTCAAGGTGTTCAGAAGGATGGGGGAATGCTTTGTCGCATCATCCTACGCTCAGAAAACGAGCGCCAGTAGCTCCACGCAGCCCACCAAGTATTGCAGACAGGGTTCATTCGTGAGGCGTGTCCAGCTTACTTCAGGGGCTGTCGCATTACCTATCAAGCCGTTAACCCAAGCGTGATTATCAACGCACACAGGAACAGCGAGGACGTGATCGAGGCCTCCCAGAGCGAGATGCCACGTCGGCCAAGCCTTGTGTGTTTGTACCATTGTGTTCGACCTCCCATCCCGTCGCTCTTTGAGGACGTGGGGATAGAAGAAGAAATTGTTAGCACGTTGCACGCGTCCACACTCGATCCTGACGTCCTGAAGTTGTACTGCCGTCTCAGCGATCTCCTCGTACCGAAAGTTGAATGAAACCTGCATGCTTTTGCATCCGCACTCTTACCCATCCGAGTCCCCGTCTAGCA
>JBBPTD010000827.1:0-16373 GCA_038093895.1 Boletus aff. mottiae
AAGGGTATGTGATCTAGTAAGGTGCAGATTAGATTAGCCGGTAGTGTGGGAAAGTTGAACTTGCCATGAACGCGGCCAGGTTGTCCTTGTGCTTCTCAGCCTTAGCCTTGAGATCAGCGAGATCAAGATTCCCATCTCCATGCGTCTTGACAGGGACAACCTTCAAACCAGCCATAACAGCGGACTATGGCTATACCGTAAGCCTCACCATGCCTTTTCGCAAAAAAATTCCGACGTACAGCAGGGTTGGTACCATGAGCGCTTAAAGGGATCAAGCACACATCACGGTGACCCTCACCACGCGACTCGTGGTACGCGCGAATGACAGTCAAACCAGCGTATTCACCAGCGGCACCCGAGTTGGGTTGTATGGAGCACGAGTGGAATCCGGTAATTTTGCAAAGGTCTGTCTCTAGTTCCTGTGCACACCATCAGTCTCACATGCAACACCAGCCAGATTGCAAACGACCTTGATGATCTGTTTGTACCCCTCTACCTGGTCAACTGGAGCAAATGGGTGCACGCCCCCAAATTCCGGCCAAGTCAGTGGGATCATACTAGAAGTGCTGTTCAGTTTCATTGTACAGCTGCCGAGGGGAATCATTGTATGGACAAGTGACAAGTCCTTGGATGCAAGATGAAAGATGTAGCGGAGCATCTCGGTCTCAGAGTGGTGCGTATTAAACACGGGGTGAGGAAGGAACTCGGTGGTGCGGACAAGCGACGAAGGAAGAGCAGTGGCGATGGGCTCAGGAATACTGGCAAGGACTTCTGTAGGTCCAGAAGCAGTCGTAGAAAATACGCTGACTAGTGTTTCAAGGTCCTCATAACCGACGGACTCGTCAAGGGTCACGCCAACGTGTGTACTGTCCACCCTTCGAAGATTGATGGACTTGAGAGCAGCAGCAGCGTGGACAACCTCTGCATTTTTGCAGACGGGAGACACGTCGATTGTCAAGGTGTCGAAATAGGCATCATTGACGACTCTGAACCCAAGACGCTCAACACCGGCGTGGAGAAGTTGGGTGAATAAATGGATTTTCTCGGCAATGCGCGTAAGGCCGACTGGACCATGGTAGACGGCATACATAGCGGCCATGTTTGCGAGGAGAGCCTGGCTGGTGCAGATGTTGCTGGTTGCCTTCTCTCGGCGGATGTGTTGCTCTCGGGCTGATTGTAGGCATCAGCTTTCATCTCAATATCGAACTGAAGTCACTGACTCTGCAAAGCCAGCCTGTATGCTGGGTTGCCCATCGTGTCCTTGCTCCGCCCAATCAACCGACCGGGCATCTTCCTCTTTAGACAATCCGTGACAGCAAAGAAGGCGCCGTGGGGACCTCCGTAGCCTGCAGGCACCCCGAACCGCGCCGAATTTCCCAAGACGATGTCAGCACCCCATTCACCGGGTGGGGTGAGCAAGGTCAAAGCGAGAAGGTCAGTGGCGCAGACAACAAGTGCACCGCTGGCGTGAACCTGGTCTGCAAGTGTCCGATAGTCGGAAATTTGGCCATTTACGTTGGGGTATTGGAGCAAGATACCAGCGAGGTCGGCGCACAGCTCAGGATCCTCGAGGGCCGCACGGGAGTCACCGACGAGGAGGCGAATCCCAGATCCCTTAGCACGAGTACGAAGGACGGCGATTGTTTGTGGAAGCACGGCACTGTCCACGAAAAATGACTTGCGCTTCTGGCCGGAATGAACGTAGGACATGACCATGCCTTCAGCTGCGGCAGTTGCTTCGTCCAAAAGGGATGCATTTGCAATATCCATGCCCGTCAACGATGCGATCATTGTCTGATAATTGACAAGGGACTCAAGACGGCCTATTACCGATTTAGACCTGGGAAGGAAAGAGGGTCACGAGAACTGACCTTGGGCTACCTCTGGCTGGTACGGCGTGTACGGAGTATACCAGGCGGGATTCTCCATGACCTGGGATAGTGTCAGGTAAGTGGAGAGGGAGCGGATGATGAGGAAGGCCTCACGTTACGGAGGATGACGGGAGGGACAACGGCATTGTGGTAACCCATGCCGATGTAGCTCTTGAACTTTCTGTTCTGGCTTCCGAGGGCCTTTACACGGGCGTGGAGCTCAGACTCGCTGAGGGCGGGCATGGTGATATCGCTGATGGTGGTGGCGGGGATGCGGATCGTTGGGGGAACGGTGGCGGCCAAGAAGCTATCGAGGGAGTCGTAACCGAGCTTGGAGAGCATGAATGAGGTCTCGTGGTCGTCTGGACCGACGTGCCTGTCGGTGAAGGTATCAAGAGAGTCAAAGAGGGGGGAAGGAGCTTTGGCAGTTGCGGGACATCGCGGTGCACGCCTTGGGAGGGCGGCGAGGCGGGCGAGTCTGAGAGCAGGTGCAGAGCGCAGGGCTGCCATGGGTGGGGACGGGGAAAAGAGAGGGTGCAAAGGGAGGGACCGGCGAAGAGGAGAGATATAGGTCAACGATATTCACCGAGCCAGGCCCAGACACCGAGTCGATTACGCTTTTGTATGACTGGTCTCGGGTGAGAATCACGTCGGTAGCGTGCAACGCGGCCATGTCCGTCGCTTGGCTGCTGCACGCGCGATGTCCTTGGATCGTCGTCGACATCGATCTCGACGACGATGAGGACGAGGATACGCAAGACGCTGAACGGGATGCATCTCTGCTCGGGTACGGCGGGCGACGAAAAAATCTTTTTTTTTATCTGACACCTTCCTTTTATGGGTTATCAGTCCTCGCCACGCGAGATCCACATGTTTATCTTGTTCACAGTTACAGTAAGCTGTGCTGGCGTGGCGTCAGAGCTCGACAAGCCAGAAGTTTCACAGCGACGAGTGCGACAGCCAGACAAGTTCCAGGCTGTCGTCAAACTCGACCTCCTCCAGGCATTGAGCTCTTTGACGTGATAATAATGCACACTACCATACGAGGATATGACTACGGAAGCGGAGCGCCGTGGTAAACCCATGGGCATCTGCCATCCCAAATACTGCAAGCCCAGCTTACACGCGCTGCTCACCCTCCCAGCATATGGTCTGTCGTCACGGCATCAGGGCGAGTCCGTCGGAGCAGCCGTAGCGAATAAATCCGATTACATCTTCTCCTTGGTTTCTGCGTCAGGGTCAACGTCGTCTGCGACACACGTGTATCCATGTAACTCACCGCAGGTCTTCCTCGTGTCGTTCCTGCGTCGCTTGTACACCATCCTTGTCCACGAGCCGGGCAACAATACGTAGTGATTCCTTGGCAGTTTGCGCACCGCTCCCTGATATCTCCGCCTCGTAGTACGATATCACAGATAACACACGCTTGAGCGACCTTGACGCAGACTCTGACCGGAGCGACATCCTCCGATCCATGGAGCCTGGCTGCGCTAGCGTTTGCAAAAATTTCGTCTGCCTTTGGATGACATTTGATGATCGTACCAACTCGTACTATTTCCGAGTTACATCGGCAAGCTTTCGGAGATAACAACTGTGACGTACAATAAATATGTGAACGTCCCCTGGCGTCGTTAAAAAGATTTCCGCTCTTGATAAGGCGAAATCCACCAATCGGAGCGTCTCCGCCAGTATCAGTCTCGTGCCTAGATTCCATTGTTCTCGTCACCCACCTCTTGCACGAGATTCTCGACACCACCCGTCGTGGTTAGTTGATCCAGCTTGCCAGCTAGGAATCCAAGCACTGCAATAATTGCTTTCCAAAGTTCCAACCACTCATAGTCTGCAATCCCTCAGTGAGATGCTTGCACCACATAGGGATACCGCCATACCTATCCGTATTCGTACCTTTTGAAGGTACCAAATGACACGGAGGCACGTCCCGATACACGTCCTACCCTAATGTGAGGCACTACCTTGCCGAGTAACTCGGAAACAACTCACGTATAAGTGTATATTTCGAGTCGTTTATGGAGATTATGTCGAAGCCACAGCACGCAACAATCGAGCAGTGCACAAACCGGTGGACGTGTCGACGCCGGTGTAGGCAACCATGGCAGTCGCTACATTCATAAGCATATATTGAGCAATCCCGCAGTCTCCGAAAGAACAACATACCTGACGACAAAGTCTGATGGGCTGTACAGACTGTCCGCAAAATACATCCATCACTCTCGGGTTCTCGGCCATAATCAACAACGTATTCATCGCGAGATTTGCATACGCCATCGCACGTGGCGAAGCAGACGACGTCCCGTGTGTCAATAAATATGAAGATAATGATAAGACGGTATATGAAAGAGGCGGGATTCTAGATGTAGTTGTTTCACTGTTGTCTGTGTGTGCTGTGTCCGTGAATACTTGAGTGAAAAGTGGATTGAAAAAGAGAAATTCGAAAAGCGGCAAGAGGGAAACGCAAGCTTCAATAGGCCTGCAAGTCGCATCGACCATCAAGAATTGGAAACGCAGGGAGCAATGTGCTCACTGGTTCTTGAACGATTCCCGCGGTGAGTCTACGGGCTGGGAGAACAATGCACGATCAGGTCTCAAGGACGTGATCAGCGTCCCAATCGTCTTTGCGAACGTCGGGATAGAATCATCCGAGACCTCCTGGTATGCCCTAATAATAAGCAATATCAGTATAACTTCTGCGTTTGAAGCAACCCCAGTATACTTGATAGTGGTATCACAGGCGAAATTCGCAGCCCAACATATCCTCTTCATTAATTCAATGTCGCCAGTGTCTCGGATGTGTTGCAGGTATGGGTTGAGCTTTGCGGCGTCTGACCTATGAAAATTGGCGAGAAAGGAAAGCAAGAGGGTTGCTTCAAACGTATAACGTTCCGTTTCAGGCGATTTGACAAACTGTAGAACATATGAGCAAGCGCCATAGGATAACTTCATCAACGTACTTTCACCAGGGCAGGGAATAGGTCTCTGCGGAGGAGGTATGCACCAGGGCTTAGCTGGTTGACGCTGCTCGTATATACAATGGCTAGTTGAAGGACTCCATGTCGCATGGCAGCTTCCATGCGCAATCAGTACCGCAGCTCGAACTAGACATCGAATGCAAGCGCACCAGGAACCTGGTCATCCCCGAGAATCTGAGCAATCATGTCGACGAACTCCTGCAAAAGCACTATACGTCAACGTCTTATTCGCTCGCATACAGGCAGTCGCAATTCACCATGAACACCTTGTCGCTCTCATTGATGTCATCGGCAAAGACCACCATGACCTCCCATCCTGCTAGGTTCTTTGCCAGTATGCATCGCAGCACGACTGACAGCGTCTCAACCGCCCGCAGCCGGATGACCACATCCTCTTCGCTATTGGCTGCAAAGCTGACGCATGTTACGAACAACAACTTCAGTACCGACTACTAACGGGGCGACGTCCATAAGCAATCAGCATACACGTAGTCACTGTCGCGATAGAGAGGAAATCAGACCTTGTGTACGTGTAGACACTCGTCTTTTGACAAAGCGGACAGGAACTTGCTCAGGAAGTCGCGGTCAAGATCGAAAGCGAAGAACGCGCGCCAGAATTGACGTTCCGTATCATTGGGGGATATCTGAGCAGGGCTGTGGCCCTGGAGTCAAGTCATGAAGAGCCAGAAATCATCGCTCGACATGGAGAGACTTGCCTGGAATATCTTGTTCACTGTCGTAGAGTACCCTGAGCTTGGTTTCAAAGATACTCGCGAGGTATTCATGAGAGATGTCGTGTGACGTGTGATGACTGGCAGTGCTTCTTCAACTGCTCACTTGATCATGCAGTCTCACCCGTCTGTAAGTACCTCACCGCAAAGAACATCCCAGACCTCCTCAATACCATCACAGCATCCCCGCCTCGCAGGGCTCATCAGCAAATATCCGAAGTCTGCCAGCGCGCTCTTTCAGACGTTCAACGACGTCACCCTAGGTATGACCTTCCCCTCGAAAACGAACGAGACACCTCAAATCAATACCATGATCTGCATATAGCGCATAAATGGACAGATATCCAGGTGCTCGAACTTCCACAGTGTGGACGCGGCGCGATCAAAGGCCTCCGGCCGTCACTCGTGCGTACCAATCATCCACTTTACGGAATGCTAGTCATCCCTTCCCACAGACTGCAGGGGAACCGTCGTCGACGTGTGTCGTCGTGCCATGCGGACTTGCAGAATCCATCAGTACATCATGGTGCGTCCAAGCATCCCTCCAAGTTTACTCCCCATCGACTTGGCTCTCCCAGGATCCGTGATGCATTCGCTGCGTTAGACACTCAGCTTGCGGACGCGCCAGAAACCCTCTTTGTGGCGATCTGCTCCGGAGACTCGTCGATCGTGTACTATAAAATCAGCAAAGGCATAATCAAGCCTCAGGTTTGAGATGGAACAGGATTTCCGAGCCGAGCAATCCGTTGTTCAAACGGCTCGATGGGACACGCACTGTGATCCTGCATCCCAGAGAATGCCGAGCAAGTAAAGTCGTCCACGGACTTTTGTACTAGCATCCCTACTCTCAAGAAAACGTCACATGTCCGTTACTGCAACAATCCGTCGAATCCCGCATCGACCATTTCTGCAATCCAACTAGCGAGCGCTTCATCCTTCATCCTAACACCCTCCAACATTCGCCTGACGCCCACAAATGCCCTGCGTCCTTTCCTCTCCCCTTCCACCTCACCCCCATAGTCCTCACTCATGACTTCTCCATCGTCCTCTTCCACTACTCCAGGAAACCCGAACCGCTCGCCGTCCGGTCGGGGTGCTAGGTCCGCCGCAACGAACGAAGTGTGAAATAGGATACGGATTATAAGCAGCGCTGTGAGAGAGCTGGATGGAGGATCGACCACCGGACGGGGGAACTTGACTGATGTAGACCGTGGTGGTGGCGGCGGACGTAACGTCGGATTCGCCAGCGGGTAGTTGTCATCTACGGCGATCGTGATGTTATCATCTTGCGAAGGATGCCTGGCAGGAGGCTGCGAGGATGGTATGTGTGTGAGAACATGTAGTCTCAGATACGATTTAGGCATGCGCGTAGCACCACAAGTAGACCAGTGACATGACCCATAACTTGCCTCGAGGTCGTTGACGTGTTGAATGAGGTGATCGTACAATTCACCAGCACTCGAGGAAGGAGGGGCGCTACATTGCGATCTGTCCCACTGACATTTGAATTGCTGACTCGCTTGTGTTTCCTTCCTCCGACTGACTCCACGGACAACAAATCGCTGAGGAGGACCAGGAAGCACCATAGCCTGGGCGTGTTCGAATACGGTATTGACGTTCTTGATCACCTCTGACGCCACGAGTACCGGGAAAAGTTCGACGTGTGGTGAGAACGCATCTTTATAAAGGTTCCAAAAGTCAACCTGTGTGAGCTCGCATTCCGGCTCTGCGACGAACATGGTTTTCATCCTGGCACGCAAAAGTGAGCAAGATGTACGAATGACAATCAACATGACGGACCATTCATAACACCGGGTTGGCTCTGGCAAGGGTAATAGTCGTTCCAACTCTTCGCTTGTCAGATCATGATCTGGTGTAGCAAAGGTGGTGTTTGCAGATATCGTGCGCACTGAGCCCGTAATATCCACAGAGACTTCCTCTTCCACTTGCTCAACGAGTAAAAGGCTGATGAGAACCCTCAGGGTACTCGGCATGGATGGATGGAGGAGGAACGCTTTTGCCATGGGCGGATGGGAAAGGTGAGCATACAAGTAGTTCAAAGAAGCCTCAACGAGAGGTTTGTCCATGAAGAGTGGGAGGTATCGTATCGAGGCCTCGAGGGCTGGCGAATCGGCTTGAAGCCGCGATACGTTCGGGGGGTACAGAAACAGCTGTCCAAGAACTGAGAGGGCCGAAACGATGAGGGTGCGATTCGGCGAGTGACCTGCGATCCGAAGCAATGTCTGGAGTGGATTGCGCTCTCCAGAGTCTAGAGGGGGGAGGACGATACGAAACGAGATGGATTGCAAGAGTTCGATAATGTTAAGAATGAACTCGGTGTTGGCATCCGAGTCTGGGTCGAGGTTTATAAGAGCGTCAAAGATCAGAGGTTGCGTTCGCCGGCACTCGGCGAGCTCAAGCGCATTGGGTTCGTTTGTCGCCGAGTTGCGAAGGACGAAGAGGGATTCGATGGCATGTCTGCGCCTCCTGTCTGCCTCTGGGGACAGGGAAAAGAAGGGATAGTTTTCCGACTCAAAGTGACCTTCCCTGGCATACCATTCGGGCCAGTCAAACAGCGCATTTGTGAGCCCTGGGAGGGACTTTAGCAGGAATAGGTCGTTGGTGCATAGCCTGTGTAGTCTGTCGAGTGCCCATCCGATCTCTGTATTTATCGTGGAACGCAGCGACAGTACCATACGATTGTTCGACGTTTGCTCGGTGTACCATCCTAGAGCAATGTTCGGCACATCGTTGGCGGACGGGAATGGCACGCACGTTCATAGTCGTCTGTAACATTTGGACCTGCTCGTTGTGCAGACTGTTGGTGAGGATATGCACGATACGGCGTTGCCGCTGTCACTGCTGCTGCCGCTGCTGCTCCTGTTCTGACTGGGGTTGCGAGTGCCATGAGCAAATAATATTGTCACACTCCGCGCATTGTCACGCGTCTGTCACACGTGACTGCCTTGTAGTGTCACGTGTCACGCTACTTGGACAGGGATAGCGACGATGGCGCTGATTGAGGTGTGTAGCCTGCAGCTGGCATAGACTCAACTCAAGCTCACCTTCTATCTAGGTTATTGCCAACGATCGATTGGGTCGTAAAGGTCTGTCGTCAATCGTTATCTTGTCGCATTGCATCTGATTGTTGGGCAGTTCGTGTCAAGTGCAGCCCCGACGATACGGTCGGCGATCTCAAGCGACTTATCGCTGCGCAGACAGGAACGGACGTTTCGAAGATTCAGTTGAAGAAATGGTGAGCTTTCGGTAATTTCGCAGAGTCATCCTTTCAATTCATCCCTTTATTGTCAAGGTACACCATCTACAAGGATCACATCACTCTCAGAGACTATGAGATCAACGATGGCATGAGTCTAGAATTGTACTAGGCAGGTTCGCAGTGTCGTCCACTCGATGCGTCGGGCCTATCACGCTTTGTTTACTGCTCACAGCACTATATACTTTGAATTCGTAGCGTATGCCTTCTGAGTCTATCTCAGTGATGGTTCTGCGATTGGATCCACTTTCGCTTCACAGAAATACACCGTTCTATCATGATCTAGTGAGTAATCAAAAACTCTGACTTGGACCTGTTCGTCATCCTCTGGAAATCTTCATCCGCACCAGTCCTGGCTACCAACATCGAAGACGCACGCGTGATGCTCGGTTGCCTCCCAATAAACGGGACAGTCTCCCTGCTCGCCTTCTCCCGTTCTTGTACGCGATCCGGCAACGTGTTCGATCTCGGGTGCTTTCGAGGCGTGCTCTCTTCCCGCGGATTCGGGGGTGTAATTGCCTCCGCCGCCGGCGCAAGACGTGGGCCACGAGGTCCACGAAGACCAAGCCTGGATCCCATTGATCCCGAACCTGTCAGCCGTCCAGCTTCCGTAACGAAATTGTGTATCCGCGAGTCGGTCCCAATAACACGATCGATCTCGTCTAAAGAAGCGGTAACGTTTAGACGTTGTGTGATGGTACCCGTCGAATCGGAAGGAGGATAGACGGATGACGAGTCCCCACTTGCATCTCTTACGAAAACTCCACCCTGAGAAACCAACCCCATTTCGCCTTCTTGCGCCACTACCGTCATATCAGTGCTCGAGTACTTCATTCCAGGCACTGTCTCTTCAACTTCTTTATTACACCGGGACTTGCGGTACCATGTATCACTGCGTCCGAGCTGCGGCTTGGCGCGGAGCCGTCCGTGCAAATGTGAAATGGCGGAAGTTGGTGGAGGATCGATGGAGAGGAAGTTGATGATCCTGATCGGCAGGGTGGCTTCGACGTCAGAGGACAGGCCACCTGTGGTAACGTTGACGTTGAGGGTGTAGTCCACTTCCAGTAACCTTACACGAGACACGGACAAGGCGTCAGACTATCATTCGTCAATCAGGACGGTCCGGCAGATCCGATAGGAAACACACTCACTGGCAGGACAATGTGGTGCACGAAATCTGTCGTATCACCGGGCCGCACTCCTGTCCACCACCCTTTTGCACTTGCATGCCCTTTGGTGCACTTTTGCCCCATCACAAGCACGCTTGCGGCGACTACCTTTCTCATCGTCATCGTCTCGCACGCATCCGGATCAGCATCGGTGTTTCCCTTTCGTCCAGCGAGCGGCTTGAATACAGTCGTCGTTCTGAGAAGGGTAATTGATGCTCCCTTGACCGTCTTCTTTGACTCGTTGACGACTCGCAGGTGAACAACACACCGTTGCCCAGCAACCCAATAAAGTCTGTGCATCGCCGCGCTCAGCCTTACTTTTCCACTTCCTCCCATGAAGACAGTCTTGGCGGTTTCGCTCACCAATGGACGTGGTGCGGGCGAAAGCTTTGATGTGAACGATAAGCGTGGCCAGATCTCGCAAGACCGATAAAAATGTGCAACGGATTCTGCAGAGGTTTCTGGGTCTTTGAGCATGAGTGAAGCCATGGCGAAATATCTGAGAGCCACGCCTGAATGAACGTTCAGTGTGCCCTTGGCGATCCCACATGTTCCGTCTGCGGGGAGGGTCAGGGAGAAGGGTAACACGTGAATGCCCTCTTTTGCCTCTGCCCAGCCATCTTCGTCAGGTGGGCTTGCCAAGACGGAATCCCAAGCAGGTGCGACGTGTGATAAGAGGGCTGTACATTGATAAAACGTGCATCGTGTGTTTCCATACGGAATTGCTTCATAGCCTACGACGCGAACCTTTGCTTTGGAAAGGAGAATTGGAGTATTCTGCTTCTTGTTGGCATTCTTGCGGACGTGAATCCTGATATGACCTTTGAGCACACTGCCTTGAACGCAAGTGTCACTCTCGAGAACGATGTCCATCTCGACGCGGGCGCGCGGTTTCGCCTTCTCGAGAGCAAGAGTATCGGGGGGAAGATCGTCGTTTTCAACGGTAGAGAGGGCGCCAGAACTAACGGCTCTGTGGAACGATGCGGGTGGGATGACGGACGCGTTGCGCTTCAGCCGGAAAGCGGAGTTGCCGAGGAGGATGCGTAATTCAGATGTGCTCTTGTGGGGAGGAGCAGAAATCTGTAGCAAGGTGTCGCTCGTAGACAAGCCCACGCCATGGGGGGTGAGGATTACGTCGTCTCCGGCCTTGGCCTTTTCTTTCAGTGTGCCTCTCCTCCCTCTCCACGTGCTCTTTCGACTAGGACTAGCATTGGCCTGGGCATCCTCGCGCCATATTTCTTTGCCCATCTCAAAGGTCGCGCCGACAATACTCGGAAGTGTGCTTCCACCCGGTGTGAGAAAGCCCTGCTCGATCCTTTGGCCGACACGGTACCCTGAGCTACCGGGTTGTGCGTAGAGGTCCAGTTCTACGGTGGAGTCTCCCATCTCGGCGAGAAGGAGACCCCGCATGGAGGATGCGGAGCGGAGGGATGGGAGCCAGTTGGACGTGGTCAGGTCCAAGGAGTGTGCGTACTGGTTGGATGGATATGCGACGGCATCGGAGGGGCTGGGAAGCGTTCCAGATGGATCGGTGTATGGTAATATGAAAGAGGAAGTGGTAGTGGACGTAACAAGGGTTGAGGAGGGGATCGTGGACAGGTCTGGGGCGAGGAGGATGGAGGGTCTGAGTCTGGTGACAAGATCTTGGCGCTGGGGTATTGCTGGCAGTGACATTGGTCGATCACACGTTGTACGACGATCGATGGTGATATGATGAAGTTGGCAGATGCTGTGGGACGAGAACAAGAAGCAGGGATTGCGAACGCACGACGGTGTTCATTTGGAAGTGGACGTTGGTCGGACAGACGCCTCAGGAGGTAGATCCGTGGTCGTCTCGATCAGAACCGAGACATGGATCGGTAGAACGTCCTTCCCGTATTGCGTCAATGATTGGATTTGGGACCAGCAGACCTGTGTTTCATAGTGGGCTGGACGCACGACGAGGCAACGAGGCTCCGGTACAATAAGCTAAGCCATCCTGTGTAAAATGTGGAGTCAATGTTGAAACTGGCGGTGTTGCGGTCGAGGAAAACGGCAAAATGACGCAGAAGAGCCTCGTGTCGACCACGCACCTGCTTGTCCCGAAGTGGTATATAAGCACCCCCTCAATACAGTGGCATCACAACAACAATAATGTCGCTCGGACTACCACCAGTATCAGTCGGTCTCAAGTCCATTGCTCCGTATCTTCACCGCGCCGAGGAACTCGTAGAACGGGAACCCGTCGTCGCCTACTGGTGTATGGTCCATGTCGCTCTCTCCGCCTATTATTGGCTGACCACCATTCAGGTGCCTACTATGCTGCGCAGCTGGGCATATCCCTCAAAACCCAGGACACCAATTCTCACAAACTTCTCCTCGGCCTCCTCGACGCACTCGAACGCCTTAAGAAGGAGATCGGTCCAAACGACACCATCGACATCGAACCAGCCAGTGCCGCCTATGTCGAGAACTTTGCCTTGAAGGTGTTCAAAGCGGCAGACGACGAGGACAGGGCTGGAAATGCCACAAAGTACATCCTCCTTCTCATTCACGCTAGCCAACATCTCATCCGTTCCTGCTCACAGATCTATTGCTAAAAAGTTCCTGGTAGCTGCCAACTTTTTCGAAGTCCTTCGCGTCTTCCCAAAGACCGACATCTCGGAATCAGTAAGTCCATCTCCGAATGTCCATTTACGCCCGTTAACTCCCTTGCAGTCGGAGAGCAAGTTAAAATATGCCAAATGGAAAGCAGTCGACATTGCTAAAGCCCTCCGTGAGGGCAGACGCCCAACTCCCGGCCCTGCAGGGTCTCAGCTAGACCCTGAACTGGCGTCTTCTCTTCCTATCTCGGATCAATTTGTCTCGGAGCAGCATCCACCGACTCCGCCAAGGCCCGTCCCTCGCGAACCATCCCCTCCCACCAAGTCCTCCTCCCGCTCTCCGAAACGCCACTCTCCACCTGCCATCTCGCCTGCTGATATCGCCCGTGCAAACCGACTCCCGATCCACGTGGGTGAAGATAAACATGACAATAAAGCCCTCAGCCCCGGGCGCTGGAGCACCACCGCCACACCAGGGTTTGATCTAGCCAGAACGCCAGGACTAGATAGCACTGCTGGGAGCTCGGACAGCATGAACAACTGGCACGAGCATATTGTCGACCCCATGACGCGAGCCGAAGCTCACGCCGGTAGCAGTAAGCTTAGGACTGCGTGGGTTAGCACCGAGATGGAAGGCGCAGCCAGCGACGGCGAGCTTGTCGAGGACTCTACTCTGGACCGAGGTAGGGTGCGGTTCTCCCTCGACACCCCAGGTAGATCCTCCCCTCCCAGTCGCGCGTCTGCATCCCCGCTTTTCCCCGCCCAAGACGTCGCCTCACCGCCTCTCATATTTGCCGACCTTCCACCAGGTTTCGTACCCACTGGAGTGCCATCTTATGCATCAGCGGCTGAGTCAGCCACCTTTGGTTCCCCGAGAGCAGGTAGTGCTTCGTTTGTCGTGCCCCCTCTACCGCCCGTACCAGCGTTCCCTGCGCCGCCCATGTCTTCCATCGCATCACCGACCCTGACTGACTCCATCCTCGTACCTGCGTACCCACCTCCACGAGAAGCAGAGCTAACGCCCAAAGCCATTGCAAAGGCGCAGAAGCATTGCAGGTTTGCCATTTCGGCACTTGATTACGAGGATCCACAGCATGCGATCAGAGAGTTGAGAGCTGCGCTGGAGACTTTGGGTGCGTCCATCTGAGGAGATTTCCACTGCCAAACGTTGGGCTGGCTCCTGTTGTTGGCATCTTTAGTACTTATGTATTTGCTTCAAGCTATGTATGTGCGCTCGTGTGTTTGTCTGATATCTATGTAGTCCACGGCTTTACGATACGCACCAACGATAATTGTTACTTGTTTCAATAATCATCCAATGCATCATTCACGCACGACTAGCAGTATGGTGTAAATAGCAAAAGTAATCGATATTGACAACATGCATTCTACAGTACTCTCAAACGAGTAGAATGGTTTGGATGAGTGTGGCTTGCGTAGGGAAGCTAGGGATGGGGGGAGTGGCATAATTTTGTACCTCTACCTCTGTGTCTGCGAGGTGTTGTTGCATCAGTTCAAGTGTAAGTTGTGGTGAAGTAGAGCTGACTGCAAAGGCGCCGAAACATTGCGAGTTTGCCATTTCGGCGTTAGATTTCCATTGTCTAGCTCCTGTCGTTAGTACTGTATCATGTATTTGTCTAATCGTGCCCCTTTGGCTGGTCCACGGCCTTATGCTATCCAGCGTCCATTGATGTTTCAATATAATAGTCACCCAGTGCGTCATCCACGCGCCAACGATGGCAGTGTATATACGAAGCGGAAATAAAGGCAACAATAGCCGGTGTTATTACAGTAAGAAGACGCGACACGTCTCATGAGTCATACCCGTCGGAAGACAGATTGTGCGTGTTCCATATCAGCGGGGCTTTCCACGTGCGGGGCCCCATGTATGATGGTCGGTAATACCACCCGTGGCAAGGCAGGGGTGACTAGAGGCGCAAGTCCCCGTGGGGTACTCCGATCTCCCGAGGACACAGGAGGCGCCAGCGTCGATATGGGTGGAACGGGCGGCGGAGAGACCGATGCCGTTGGCGGAGTGACGGAATGGCTAGCTTGAGATGGTGAAATAGACGAGAACGGAGACAATGGCTGGTCATAATACACGTGGAGCGGAGGGGGCGATGCCACTGACACATTGGATGGTGCAGACGACATCGTGTCAGTGCGGGTCGGGGACAATGTAAGATCGAAAAGCGGTGGGGGGAGTGTGTGGAACGTCTTCAGAGCCGTCGAGAGCCCGTCGAGCTGTTGGGGTTGTCAGAAAGGCAAGATTTGAATATTGAATTTTAGCAAGTACAACCTTGTTCATAATCCCGCCGATGGCTGCCTTTCGCTGCGCAAACTGCTCCGCGAGCCTGGCAAATTCTTCGTCTCGCCTCCGCTTGCCGTACCCGTGAACACCATCTTCGTCGTCGTCGTCGTCATCGTCCTCGCCATCAGAGTGGTCGGTGGATATATCGGAGACAGTTACCCCCGTCACGCCACTCTCTGGTTCATGCTCCTCGGGTTCCTCGTCGCCAACAGGCAAGGTTTGACCCCTTCTCATTCTCTTCCTGGGCCCAGCATTCCCGCTTTCACCACTTGTCATGCCACCCGTGTGGGGGTTGCTCACCGAGCTTTTCCCGACACCCTCCATGTCCGCATGCATCGCAGCGATTTCACCCTGTAGCTCCAAAATACGCTCGAGACTCGACCATAGCCTACGATCGTCCGCTGTGGGAAGAGGTGTAGGGGTAGATGGCTCTCCCGGCGTGGCCGTGGAGGGTGACATGGGTGAATGTTCACCGAGCTTCACACCCGAGAAGGGGTCGTAGATTGGCAATGTAGGACCCGGCCGCGCGCGCGGGGCCTGTACTGAAGCATGCGTAGGCACAGAGTCGGACGTCATCAGCGACACGGACGGTTGCGGTGCGTTCGAGGGCTGTGGTGGGGTACCATGGGCGGGGTCGGCCGCAGGATGGACAGACTTGCCGAATACTTGCGCAATGATGGCGTCCTGGGGCGTGAACAGGGTGTTTTCGGGGCGTTCTGGCGCAGAGACCCGAGCGCTGTCACGGTGGTATGACGTCGCCTCCAGACTGGCTGGTGCGTCGGATGTCTTCTGAGTCCCCGCATCTTTTTCTGTGCTGTGAATGAGGCTTGAAGTAGGTGCGTAGACGCTGGGGTCGTCGATGTGTGCATGGGCCTCGTCGAGTGGTATATCAGATGCCGAGGTCAAGCTGGCTGCTGTCTGCAAGGGTCCGACGGTGGACTGGGAGGTCGACGAGGCGACTGACTGGGCATTGTCGAGGGCTGGTGGAGGGCTGGAAGGTGTTTTTCGATGACGGCTCGACTTGCTGCTAAACCACGAGTTCAACATTGCGTGACGGAGGAAGCGAAGACGAGTTTGGCTAATTAACCCCTGACTGTCTATTCAATCCTTAGTGCCCCAAACCTTCCAAGATTCCCTCCAAGCACAGCAGACTTTTCCTCATCCTCATCCTCGTCCTCGTCCTCGTCATCCGATTCACCCGACGCAACATTGATGTCCTCTGCCTCGCTCGACAGTTCTCCCATCTCACTCTCTTCTTCTTCCTCGTCCGTCTCAAGGTCGTCCCGCGCGTGTTGTTGCACACCATCCTTGGCCCATATACCGTCGTCAGTCGAAACCGAACTGCCAGGGGGCCAGAATGCCCATGGAATCCTTCCTTCCGCGACCAACCTCAATACTGCACAAATAGACATTGCACGGTCAACACGATTGGCAAGGTCAACCGG
>JBBPTD010000828.1:0-16355 GCA_038093895.1 Boletus aff. mottiae
GAGAGTATAAGAACTGAGGAGAGCGATACAGAGTGAGCTCTCCTCTTTATAGTGAACAGGTATTGTTTGTACCTGTATGTCTCTACTCTAGGGTAGGTAAAGATAAGAGATAGGAATGAGTCATATCGTATCACAAATGATAAGAGTCCTATCTATAGCCAATAGCAATAATGGCAGTTATCTATGATGTCATATGATGAGTAATATGTGATAGTGTACTCGGACCTATTGTCCGAAGGTCTGGACCACTAATGTAATCAGGTCTAGAATCTGGGTTATGGAATAAAAGAGCAGAAAGCGAATACCCAGATTTCAACACTCCTCACTAGAAACATAAGTCATCATAAATAAAAGGATAAAGTCAAACTCTTTCATCCACGCTCAAAGGCTATCTTTCCAAGATTCTTGGTAAAGATATCTGCAAACTGTTGTTGGGAAGGAACATAGAATAGTTCAACTTCACCTTCTTCAACAGCCTCCCAAATATAATGTTCAGGGATGCGAACATGTTTAGTTCGTCCTTCTTGAGCTGGATTCAAAGCAAGAAACATAGCTCCCTGGTTATCAACACACAGGAGAATGGTGGATAGGGGAAAAGAAAGTTTCTCAAACAGATTGTGGATCCATTGGATCTGTCTGCAACATTCTGTCATTCCACAGTACTCTGCTTCGGTGGATGAAAGTCGAACTCTCTTCTGTCATTTGGAAAGCCATGACACAATTCCATTTGCTAGGAAGATGGAATAACCTGTAGTAGACCGTGAGGTCTCTATGTCTCCAGCCCAATCAGTGTCAGAGTAAGCGATGAAACCATTGACTGGTCCATCCGCAGCATAGGTCAAGCACAACTTGGTAGTATGTGCGAGATAGCGCACTATGTAAAGCGCCTTCTGCAAATGTTCCTCTGAGGGATTTGCAGAGAACTGCGACATCTTGATCACTGAATAGGCAAGATCAGGCCTCATGCCAAGCATGATGTAAAGCAATGATCTGATAACCGATTGATAACGACTTCGAAGAGTTGGGTTTGATTCTCTTTTGTTGGGCTTTGAAGTATATCCAGAAGGAAGAGGAGTAGTGACTGGTTTGCAGTCAGTTTGACCAAAGCGCTCAACTACCTTTGCAGCATAGAAGCATTGATCAAGCCTCAGAGTCCGTTTCTTGCAATCTCTGGTTATCCTCATTTCAAGGTATTCTTTTGCTTCACCAAGATCTCTTGATTCCCAACAATCCATGAATTGTTTCTTGTGTTTGAGGACAAGTGATCTATCATTACCCATAAAAAGAGCGTCATCAACATAAAAAACAAGAATAATCAGTTTATCACCAATAAACTTTATGTAAACCTCTGGATCTGAATAGCATCTCTTGAATCCAAGTTCAAGGAGGGATTTGTGAAGCTGCTTGTTCCATTGGAGTGCAGCTTGTTTTAAGCCATAAATAGCCTTCCTAAGTCAACAGACCTTTTTCTCCTGGCCTTTTTGAACGAAACCCTCAGATTGAACCATATACAGCTCCTCATTGAGGTCTCCAAATAGGAAAGCTGTTTTAATGTCCAGAGCTTCAAGCTCCCAGTCTTCCAATGCTGTAAGTGCAAGGAGTAGGCTGATGGTTTCAAACCTGGTTACTGGTGAGAAGGTTTCTTTATAGTCAATATCAAAGATTTGTGTGAAGCCTTTGGCAACAAAGTGAGCCTTCTTCCGGCCATCACTTTTAACTGCATAAACCCATCTTCCCTTGATGGGTTCACGACCTTTGGGTAGATCAACAAGTGTCCAAACCATTTGGTTCATAAGAGACTTGTATTCTTCATCCATCGCTTCTCTCCAAGATTTCTGTTCCAATGAAGAAGTGAGCCTCAAAACATCCTTATATTGCTTAGGAATGCTTTGGGAAACTGCAGCTGACAAATGGAACTGCATCCATTGGCTGCTGTAAAGCTCACCCATATCATCATCCTCATTCGTAGACCTAGCAGGAACTGGTTGTTCTGCTATATGAATAGTTTCTTGCTCCTCCTGGCGAGTATTTGACTTGCCATGAATCTCCTTCTCGATTTCGAGGGGTGATCTATTCTCATAAGAGTTATCAGGAATGATCCTTGGTTTAACATTCCTAGTGGAACGTCTCTCTGGTATAGGAGGTTGAAATGGTGCTCTAGGTGCGACTGGAGGTTGATGAGCATGAGATTGTGATGAAGGTGGAGGTGCATGATGAATTGGTGTGGATCTCAAAGGATCCCAACAAGGTGGAGAAGGAACAGATGGTGGTGGAGAGGGAGTGTGACGATCAGATGGTGGTCCAGGTGATCGTGGTGGTGAAGGTGATCTAGATCTAGGATGAGGTAATGGTCCAAGATCTGGTATGTTAACAATAACATGATGAGAGGGATTGATAGGAGGTTCCGGATTCTCCTTATCTGATTCTTTGTCTGATAGGTCGTTTGCAGGATCTTCTAGTATCTGGGCTTGGTCTTCAACAGCAAGATCTCTAGAACATGATCTGAATTGAGTCTCATCAAATGTGGCATGGGTGGAGATAAAAAGACAATGTCTGGCTTGTGACCAGAATCTCCAACCCTTGGTATTGGTTTCATAACCAATGAACATCATCTCTTCTGCTTTAGGGGACAGTTTGTCCTTCCTTATCTCCAGAGGTATGAAAACAAAAGTGCTACAACCGAATATTCTGAAGTATGAAACATCAGGGACTGTACCATTGAATAGTTCAATGGGTGTCTTCCACCCATGACGACAAACTGGTTGTCTATTGTAGACATGAAGTGCAGTCTCCAGAGAATCTTGCCAGAAGATCCTGGGTAAGCAAGCATGATGGCGCATTGCCTCAGCTTTCTCCATAATGGTATGATTGAACCTCTCTGCACGTCCATTCTGTTGAGGGGTATGAGGAACAGAAGTCTGATGGGTAATCCCTCTGGATGCGAAGAACGATTGAACGTCTCGACCCATATATTCCCCCCCACGATCTGAACATACAGAGGTGACTTGAGAGTCAGAATGAGCTTCAAGCCAGGTAAACTGGTGCTGAAGCACAGTCAAAGTACCAGACTTTTCCTGAAGGAAAGCAAGAAGAGAGAAGCCGGAATAATCGTCAATGAGGGTCAACACATAGCAAGATCTGGAGTGTGACTCCACAGGAAAGGGCCCCATGAGGTCGGTATGAAGGAGAGCAAGAGGACGAGAAGCACGCTTGATCGAGAGACCAAAGCTGCGATCTGCCATTTTACCCTCAGAGCAGCCTTTACAAGGAGGAAAGTCAGAAGGAATAGTAATGTCCAGACAGCCAGAAGTATGACTGTGAAGCTGTCGGAGTGCGTTCTTGGAGCAATGTCCAAACTGAAGGTGCCACAAAAAGAAAGAATCAATTGAGGTGACCGAGGCAATCTTTCCTGGAGTAATCATAGAAGACTGAAACCAGTGTAGATTGTTATCCGGAAATGAGGCAGATGCCTAGATTACCAGATGTCCTCAGTTGTTCCAGATACGAGTTTCTGTAGAATCAATACCCCTGAGAAGTCAGGGTAGCAACAGACAAAAGTCTGTGTGATGCTCAAGGTGCATACCATACTCGTTCAAGGACCAAAGGGTCACTTCCATATGGTTGAAGGATAACCTTCCCAGGGCCATACATGGAGACAAGGGAACCATCAGCAATCGATGCATTTTTGGTTCCTTGTGAGAGATGAGCAAAGTCATCAAGATATGGAGTGACATGATCAGTGCAGCCACTGTCAATCATCCAATGTGAACAAGTAGGACTTAGTGTGTTTCCAACAGTGTACCAGGCAGAAGAGAAGATATGATTCTCAGTTCTTGTTACATCACTAGGAGGTAAAGGGGTCTCTCTCATCGTCATCCCTTGGACGCCACATGAGAGGCTAGTGAATGAAACCAGATTATAATCATTAAAGTAGGATGAAGTCTTCTCCTTGAGAGGAAACTCTCTGATCGAATGACCAGGTAACAATTGTCCCATGACTAACCCTCCTAACACAAAGGTAGTCTTCTTCTTCTTCTTCAGCTTGGTGATCATACCAGCTTGATCCATACTCTCCAAAGGATCAGAGGAAGAGACAGCGGGAATGAAAGGACTGGTGGACAGCAGATTGCATATCTGGTGAAATGTCCATAGAGTCATCTGATGGTCCATCCCATCCATGTTCAACAACATTGGAGTTGAAGCTATGGTGTTCGACATCCATCTCCTGAAGTCTAGAGGTAGATTGGAAGTCTTCCTCGACCATCCCATAGTAGGGATCAGGGTTAGAGTTAGTAAACTCATTTACCATTGATACATGAGCAGGTGCTTTGCCCTTTCCTTTCTTATCAGCATTTCGCTGATTGTACCATCCTCTCTTCTTGTTGTTCGAGTGTCTCTTCTTCTTCAGGTTTTCCCCAGAAGATAAAGGCTGGCCTGACGACTGCTGGTTAGGCTGTCATTGGTTCTTCCACTTGTTCTGCTGTGGAGGGCCATGACGAATGATGTTCGTCCTATTCAGAGATGAGGATGAGGAAGATTGGTGAGGAGGAGGTGCCTGCACATGGGTGATGTGTGAAGAAAGAGGATGGAGCTTCAAGCTTCGAAGATCTACTTCTTGAAGGATGGCTTGGATGTTATTATCCACTGTGAAGTCTTCTTCATGAGTGGTATGGATAAGGGTAGACCATAGCATTTCGAAATCATCAGGGAGTAGGGCCAGTATAAACATGGCTTGAAGAGATTCGGGTAATTCAAGGCCTGCATTGAACATGCCTGTAAAATACTGCTGTATCTCCGAAATGTCTTCTGATGCATGCTGGGTTCTAATGCGAGTGCAAAGAACCTTGTGCAGCCAGTAGAACTGCCCTGTGATGCCTTTTGAGGTGAAACGATCAGATAAAAGATCTCAAAAGTGGTAGGCCTTAGACCATAGATAGGTCGTTTGAACAGGCGCAGCTGTGGTTCCAGTGTTGACCTTGAGTTCTGGCCAAGTAGTTGGTGCGGTGGTAGATAACTGATCATTAACAGTGATGGAAAGGAAGCCTAGAATCTTTGAGTCTGCGGCCTTCCAAGCTGCTTCATCTCCAGCAGCGATCCTTTGTGTTGATTAAAGAGTTCCATCTATGAAACCTTGTCCACCTATCGACACCAGGATGCCTTGAACTCTAGCACTCTATATGGAATAGTTCTTCTGTCCATCAAGGATGGGAATGCGACTAAGGAGAGATCCATCAATCCTAAGGTCTGCAACAGCTGGAACGGATGTCGACATGTCTGTTGGAAACAGTCAGTGTTCATATCAGAAGGAGAGATGTACCATCAAGAGTATCAGTTCCTCAACCATGTTGTCAATTCCCAGTGCTCAAGAAATATACATTGCCCATGTTCGATCTGATCCATTACAAGAGGGAACGTCTCCGAACTTCACCAGCAATGGCAGCAGCACAACGAGATGGTCTGCCTTCATCCTGTTCTCCATAGAGTCTGTGGAGGCAAGCCTCTCGCATCTCAGGAAGGGTTGAACACTTCCTAATCTGCTGTTGAAGCCTGTATTGGACAGGATTCGCAGATCTCCAGCTTTTGCAAAGGTACTTGTCGAAATTGTAATTCCAGTACTGCTGGGTTGGAGTAGGAGCCAATTGCCTAGTGAATCGGTTATACCAGTCAATGGGATCACCGATGTAAATGTTCAGAGAAAGAGAATCATATAGAACATCATGAACATCATGAGAACAATAAATATCTCCAGGATCAAAGTGAGAAAGAGGAGGGAAGAGATCTCTGTGAAGAACTTCATGTCCTTGGAAATGTACCAATGCAAGTGGGGTAGAGATATACGTCTCAGAGGGAAAAGCCCATCCGGCACCAGCATAAGCAGAGGAAAGAGATTCATCCTTGAACATGAAAAAACATGCAAGGATGGAATCATCCCGGGTAGAAGTCTCGGCTGATGACACCTGAAAAGGAGTCACCACCCAGCAGGATTTCCTCGAATGAACCCAAGGACCGAAGCCTGTCTGTTCAAGGAAAGGGACTATCCTCCCTTGATAATGTATAGGGTGGCAGAGATTCTTCGGTGGTAGCGGAAGGGAATCTTGGAAAATCGCCTCCCAACGTATTCCTCCTTGATCTTGGTTGGCCAAAGGTGTCAAGTGATACTCGACAGACTGTTGCCAAAGACTGTTCTCGAAGGCATTGAAGCTCATTGGCGGTAAGCCTAGATTCAAGTTCCAGCATTGGGATTTGGAGTGGTTCGCCATTAAGAGGATCATGTGACGGAGTATATGAAGGTGGTGGAGATGGAGATGGTGCGATGAAAGGAGGGATAGGAATCGGTTCTGGACTATTGACTAAGTCTGGAAGATCAGAGAGAATGGAAACCGATCTTGTCCTTCCTCTGAAGGGTCTGTAAGCTGGAGTGAAGAGGTAACCTCCTCGAACGAGTTGTTCATGATAGACTCCAGATGTAGAGGTACCAAGTCCTGTTAAGCCGTCACAGTATTCTCCTTCTTCAATGTGGCATTGACAAGAAGGGCAAGGAAGATGGAAAGGTGTCAAATCGACGGTAAGTCGGATATGACAGTGGGGATCCTCTGGGCAAGGAATGGGAACGATGGGAGCAGGGATTTCTTCAGGAGCAGGGAAGTATGATGACTGTGAGGAGGGTCTCTCGGAGCGAACCTCATAGGTTACTCCGGTCGCAGGTTCAGACAATGATTGGGAAGATGATGGTCTCTCCAATGGAGGCGGAGGTGAATCACCACGAACCTGTTGAACTGGTTGTTGGAGTCTAGAAGACAAAACCAGATGTAACGAGTAATGTTCGTGATTAGCGATGTGATTCATTTCAAGAGAAAAATAACCATTATCAACTCGAATGAGAATATCTCCGAACTGATAAACAAAGAAGTAGACAGCCCCAAATGTGTATAAGGGGATGTTGGTAGCGATGAGCATAAGACAATGTCCAAGAAGGACAATCGTCTGGGAGAAACTCACAGCAACTCTAGCCTCCATTCTGCTAGATCAAGGGTGATGGGAAAGCGCAAGATGTCAAGCCTTGATTAAGCAGGGCTCATAACCTAACAAAGTGTGCGGTACTCCATTTGTCTCTACTGTGAGGACAGTAGATGCCACAAGCATAATGCAAGTGACAAGAGGAAGGTATGTGCCTAGTGGGAGGTACTCACTAGGTCTGAGGGTAGAGGTTGCTAGCTTGAGGAGCAGAAGAGTTTATAGAAGCAAAAAGGAATTGCTTGTATAAGAGAGAGTATAAGAACTGAGGAGAGCGATACAGAGTGAGCTCTCCTCTTTATAGTGAACAGGTATTGTTTGTACCTGTATGTCTCTACTCTAGGGTAGGTAAAGATAAGAGATAGGAATGAGTCATATCATATCACAAATGATAAGAGTCCTATCTATAGCCAATAGCAATAATGGTGGTTATCTATGATGTCATATGTTGAGTAATATGTGATAGTGTACTCAGACCTATTGTCCGAAGATCTGGACCACTGATGTAATCAGGTCTAGAATCTGGGTTATGGAATAGAAGAGCAGAAAGCGAATACCCAGATTTCAACACACCCCACCACTTTGCTTCCAATTAGCGACAACATCATAGACGATGAGTGCTGCCCCACGCAACTTCCACCCCCTTGCAACAATGGCATAATGGCATGGCAACATAACATCCATACATTGATGACAATGATGATGCAATGGCAACACCACTGCAACAATGACAGCAATACCATCATTGCGATGACACCAGCAATGCCAACAGATGCACATGACAGCAAGGACAACACCATCGACGGACATGCCAGCTCACAATGACGACAATGACGACATCACATGACTCACACCCATACCCGACATCTCACCCACCATTGTTTACACCTAGATAGCCATTTTTCATTCACTTTAACACTCTTTCTAATACTGCTTGTATCAACTAGCATGATAAATACTATAAGTGACTCCTTTTCTCCTTTTTCTTATTTGGTGGTGCTTGAAAAAGTGTGATTTAAGTAAAGTCAAAGCAGATATAAGATGGGGATTTAGCTTGATGTGTCCTTATCCTGCTTTCTGGGCACGTGCTTTTTCGTGAGAAAAGCATGGATAAGGTTAATTAAGCAGAGTGCTAAATTCCTGATGCATGTCAAGAATCCACTTCAGTGGTGGGTCAATAACAAGTTGAGCTACACATCCCTCTCTCACATGGCATTGGACTATCTAAGCATTCCCAGTATGTCTAGAGACATTTCCAATAGTACAATGCTTGATTGATCATGGATTGCAACAGCAACTTCAACTTCTGTTGAGCACATGTTCTCACAAGGTCGACAGCTTCTGCATTTTACATGGAATAGGTTATCAGGCAAGTCAATTTGGGCTTTCCTATGCCTTGGTGCCTGGATTTGCCATGACCTTGTGTCACTGGATGATTTTATGGCAGGACTCCAGCATCATGGTATACAGAAGAGAAAGCATACTAGTACATCTGGAATGCACACTTCATATTAGGAGAGACCTGAACATGTAGCATGTATTGACTACTTTTTTGGCTAACAAATCATATTATGCTGGCAAGCCAAGGCCAAACACCGTGGGTGGCACAGATCAGTGTCAACCTGTACCCACAGGGGTATGGTGTTGGCAGGTATGGGTGATGGTGTTGACTGCCAGACCTGCAGTATCACCCATGATGAACCCTAATACTGTATCAAGTAATGACTGGACAGGTTATGATAAAGGTAGTGTCAAGGAATGAGGAATAGACAGGATAAATAACAATCAGGTATCATCTGATAGTGCTGGGACTGAGTTGAAGCTATTGGTTGCTGACAGTCACAGCAGCACCATTACATCCCCCCCTCCAGCAACTGTGTGCCAGTTGTTTCTCCTATGACGGTATCTGCTATATGGTCATCTTCTTGTTTGTGGTAAGGTTCCCCTTCTGCATCTTCTTCCTCGTAAGATAGTAGTTTGCTTTCCATAGTGATGTCCGATCCAGTAGTAGTTGGTTGTACAGTGAAGTGGTTGGGAGAAGTGGGATAATAGTAGTTGTTGGTGAATGGATCCAGGGTAAACCACTGAGTGGCAGTACAGTCACATGAGATCTGTTTATAGATGGCATGGTCACCTCATGCAGGACTCGTCTTTGCCCTTGCCTGTCCAAGGCCTTGTTTGCAGCGGTGACCCCTCCTCTTTCGTGCATGCTTGGTTTCATCTGCCTCATTGTGCTCCCTCAAACTACCTGTTACAACTGGGTCCACTGTAGTGGTGACGGCTGGTGGAAGCCAGAAGTAGAACCTTTAGCTGGCAGGGGTTGACCAAACATTCAAGGTGGATGGGGGATGAGGGCATGATTCCTCATGGACGAAGAGTCGTTTGATCAAAGGAAGGGGTGGGTCATGGTTGCCAGCCTACTAGGTAGACAACCAGAGAGGGAAATAAGGTAGATTTTATGGGGTCTACCCAAAGGTAGACTAATCTAAAGTACAAGGTACATAGGTGGGGTCCTTATATAGGGATTGTGGCTGTGCATGGACCAAGACAAGAAAGGTAACAAGTACAGAGACAGGGAGATACAAGGAAGTCCAAGGAGATCTGAGGAACCAAGATAGTGGTACAAGGTCCAAGATAAGAGAACATGAGGCAAAGAAGACAAAGGAACCAAGATAATGGTACAGGGTCTGAGACATGAGGAAAAAAAAATGAGGAACCGGGATATGGGTACAAGATCCGAGAAGATGAAAACGGGGACAAGGCTATAGTTCAGAGAAGTGAAGAGGAAGATGACATACACATCCATAGAGAGTCTAAGGAGATTTATGGGAGACAAGGAGCGAAGACGAGAGGACGAGGGTTCCAGAGATGGAGTGATCTGAGGAAGTTTAGGGCAAAAGAAAAAGAATGGGGCAACATCCAGGTGTTGCCGAGGTGAGTTGTAACACCACCCAGTCCCATTCCCATCCAGGTAAAGTTCTTTGCTTGCTCCCTCTCCTTCTGCTCCTTCTGCTCCTTCAACTGTTTGTCTTGCAGCATTGCACAGCAGATAAAGTATTCTCCAATTCTGGAATCAGTTGATCTTTCTTCCCACTGCTCATTGTAGACCGCCCTGAAAAAGATAGTCAATTCGGATTCTGGATAGTGGCTGGCACTCTCCCAAATTCCATTGGGTCCTAGCATTGACAAGCAAAATGGGTTGCTGCTGGCTCAGCATTAAAGACAGTGGCAATGGTCTCATAACCAATCAATGAGGGTTCTATTGTGGCATTATGGAGCTTGGTATGAATTCTAACACTGTGTTGCAAGCAGAGCTTAAGATCCTCTTGTGGTATGAAGTGGTCATGGCCAAGACTATCCCTGAAGAGGAATCCCTCCCCTTCAGAAGTGATGTTCACGAAGCATCCTTGCTGCTTCTGCCATAGGTATGCTTTTGCAGCGGTGTGTGATGACATGAGTTGAGAGGCTGATTCCTTGTACAGAATGTATGATACACAATATATCTGTGGATCATTTAATGGCTGTGCCCCAGATCCTGATGGTAAGTTTTCAATTCATTCCACTTTGAGTCTAAGTACTCAGGTAGGGCAGCTAAATGAGCTGCTTGATTGAACAACAGCCAAGTGGCATTGCCTGCCATTCATCTGATTTCAAATACAGTATCTCATCCTTTTCCTACATGGGATAGAATATGTTTGACTACTAACCACTCAGGTTTGCTCTCACTGAAGTCAGCGACCTGTGTCTCTTGATGTTCTGGGAACAGATGGTTGTTGTTTGGGATGTGCACTTGCAACAATGACACATGGAACATGGAATGAATTCCTTTTTGTCACATGTGATCTGGTAAGTCAAGTCAGTATGCATTGTTGTTGTAATCCTTAACAATTCAATAGGATCCAATGAATTTTGGCGCAAGCTTGTGCATGTGGCCCTTTGGCAGTGCCATATTCTTGGTAGAAATATACATGAGGTCCCCCTCCTCAAACAGTGCCTCTTGTCACTTCCAGTTTGCCACTCAGGTCTGTTTCACCTGTGCTTATATCATAGCATTGTGTGTTGACATTACAGTGTGCTTCAAGTGCAGAGCAAAGGCCTGTATGCTTGGGTACTCTTCTCGAATTGAATTGTTCCAAACAAATGTTTGGGGCATCCTTCCTGAGTTTAAAAAGAATGGTGTGTACCCAGTCAACTCAGACCATGCTGAATTAATCGCGAATTCAATTGCTGGTAGTTTTACAATCCAATCTTTCTGTTGGGGTCTGATACAACATTGAAGCATCTGCCTGATTGTGCAGTTCATGTGCTCGGTTGCACCGTCTGTCTCCAGGTGATATGTGTTGGACATTCATTGTCCTACACCAATCAATTGCTTCAATCGAGTTCAAAACATACTGGTGAAAAGCAGGTCTCTATCGCTCACGATAATCTTTGATAAGCCATGATGCTTGTATACCTCTGCAAAAACTAATTCAGGTACTTCTTTTGCTGTATAGTCTATTCAGCTCAGTACTAAATGAACCATGCAAGTCAACTGGTCAATCACAACAGTTATTGAATTGAATTTGCCATTGCAACTCTTGGACAGTGATAGTGGTCCCATGAAGTCAATACTGATTGATTCCCAAGGTTGTAGAGGAATGTCAAGAGAGATAAGTAAACCATACAGTTTCTGATTTGTTGGCTTACTCCTCTTGCAGGTTAGGCATGAATCACAATATTTTTGTGCATCAGTAGCCATATCTTTCCACCACAAATGGTCTCAAAGGTAGGTTAGCATCTTTCATGTTCCCAGATGTGCTTGTTTGATCAGCCGTTCTCAAATGTTTCGGCTGTCGATAAAAATATCTCATGCAAATCACTGTCCACTTCTTTATTCTGAGTTGGATATACCCATCCTGCACTTCAAAGTTATGGTAATGGACTGAGTCATCTGGAATCATTTTGAAAAATGTATCATTGCTGTACTGGTCCTTCAGCTTTCCCATAGTTAACTTCATCAAGGAATATCAATGGTAGCTCTAGCTCGGATGTGGGTAAGTCACTTGTATCATTTGCTTCATCTGGTGCTAATATATTGCCAGATATGGTTGTATTGGCTGTGCAATGTACTATGCTGTTACCATTCCCCCCTTCAGATCATGCTCGTGGGCCATGAATGATGATCTTCCCTCTCATCCACTTAGCAAACTTGGGAGATCTCTTGGTGCAGCCCCCAGTGAGCAGTGGAGGTGCACCCAGTGGAATAGCCTTAGGCAGTTGCTGGGAAGGTACCACAGCACTTTTATTAGGTCGCATGCTCCGCTGTGGACTTACCAAAGCCTCAGCCCCAATGAGGATGGGCATGCTGATAAGGTGGATGGACACAGCATTCAGCCCTTCATTGGCAAACTGTGTATATTCAGTCTGGGCATGCATGGTATTTGGCACATCATTTGAATACATGTGCAACAAGGCATTAGGTAGTATATTCTCAACACCCAGTAAGTATTGAATAGTGAAGTCAAATTCACTGATCTTTTCTAACCATTTTGCCTGTCATCCTGACAGATTCTTCTGATTCTGCGGGTAAATGAGGCCTTTGTGATCCATCAACCACACGAAAGGGACTCCTTGCAAGATATTGCAATAGTGCATCATCACTTCAATCTTCACAAGCCTTTCCTGCTTGTGTACAGGATAGTTCTACTATGTTGATGTCATCTTTGCACTGAAGAATGCTGCAACTTGTGCAGTTTTTCAGTCCGCACCCTGGGCAATCATGCCTGCAATTCCGTTTATGCATGCATCAGTCATATACCAAATGGGGTCTGCATTCTTACTATAGTTGAGCAGACATTGTGCATGTTTGGCACAAGCCTGCACATACTTCTTTACTTGGTCAAATGCTCTTTGTTCGGTAGAGGTCCAATGAAACAGTACAGTGTCTCCAGTAATAGCTGATAACACTCCTAATGGTAATGGTATTTGCACTTTATAGATATCATCTGCTAGATATCCAACAGAGCCTATAAAGCCATGTAGTAAATTGTGGTTTGTTGATGTTTTCTAATGAATAACCTAATCCACCTTGTCAGGATCCATTCAGATACCATTGTCATCTATGATACATCCCAAGATCTTCATTTCAGGGCAAAGGAATTGAAGTTTATTTGCACTGAGGTAGAACCTCTCTTGGCAGAGTATTTCCAAGATGATTTTGGCATGCACAATATGCTCGTCAAGAGTTTCAGAATAGCATAATATCCCATCAATTTTGGGTAAAGGTGCAGATAGTTTATGTGTGTTCTTGTTGCACACACATAGGTCTATGACAGTGTGCAACTTGTTGGATTCCAGCTTCTGGATGAACAGCATTTGAACAGTATTCCCTTTGCTCATCACTCTCCAGTGTCCTGAAGCCAAGTATGCTCATTGCTTGTCCACTCATTGTGGGCACATAGCTTCTGGGCATCATGATGCTTGCCATGGGTGTTACAACTGTCTTCGTCTCTTATCTCGGACCTTGGACCATTGCCTTGGACCCTTCGTCTTCCTTGCCTCATGTTCTCTTATCTTGGACCTTGTACCATTACTTTGGTTCCTTGTCTTCTCTTCCCTTTGATCCCCGTGTCTTAGTCTTCCTTGCCTCATGTCTCGGACCCTGTACCACTATCTTGGTTTCCTCTGATCTCCTTGGACTTCCTTGTGTCTCCCTGTCTTTGTACTACTTACCTTTCTTGTCCTGGTCCATGTGCAGCCACACACACTATATAAGTCCCTCATCTATGTACCTTGTACTCTAGCTTAGTCTACCTTCGGGTAGACCCCATAGAATTCACACCTCTTGTTCATCTACCTAGTAGGCCAGCAACTATGAACCCCCTTCACTCGTGACTACGCGTCCCTTCGTCCCTTGAGGAATCCTGCCCTCAAACCATTGTTCCCCTTGAACGTGTGGCCAACCCACTGGCTAAGGTTCTACTTCTTGGTTCCACCGGCCGTCGCTGCTACAGTGGGACCAGTCGTAACAATGGGTAAACTTTCAATGGGTTGATTAGTGGAATGGTGTGGTTAATAGCTTGCAAAGGTGGGAGCTCGGTTTCGCTAGCTTTGACACATAACAGTTTTGCTAACTGATATAGTTCTTGTCTAGCTTGCTCAATTTGTATTTTGTGGACTTCCATAGCCTGAGATTCAAGTACCTGAATCTGTGGTCCCTTGATGGGTAGGGTTTTTGTGCTACCTACAATGACGCAACTGTCATTGAAGCCAATTGTTACACAGTGTTGAAATAGAAATGGTGTCCTGAGAATCAGGTTATAATTCTGCAAATTTGCAATATTGAAATGGCATTTTTTGCATATGCCTTGGTATTTAAGCCAGGCTTCTGCTGTTAATTCACCTTTGATCATGATCCTTGGACAGCAAGCTATAAGGTAAGCAGTTTCACTAGTTCACTCTTGTGGATGCTGATTTGTTTGGCTAGAGTTGTTGATATAAAGTCTGCCAGAGAACCACTATTGAGAAGAGCTCATGCGGCATGCCCATTTATGTGCACAACTACCATGATCAGTTTCAGGATGACTCGCTTGAAATCCTTAGCAGCTGCAGCATTCTGCTCAAGTGCTGCATAGTTGTCTCGGGGTATTTGAATCCCATTTAGGTCCAATGAGCTAATGGACTCCTTGTCCGAGCTGTGTTCCTCCTGGATGTTGCTCTCGTTGAATAGCCATCTTGGCACTTGCCAATGGTAGGCTGGTTCTGTGAACTGGCTTGCTAATGCTTTCCAGGTCTGTTCTAGTACATGGCGGTACCATCCCAATACATCAAATTGTTCTCATATCACAAGTTTGTTTGCCACCCAAACTCGTATTCCCATGATACAGTCCCAGATGTGTACACCATTAACAGCTTCCACACATGTAATTCGTGGGGCTGTTCTGATTGTGGCCCAGTGAGGGTCAAATTCAGCTGTCAGAATGGAGTCAAATCAAAAAGCAAGTATGTTTGTCATTATGTGCAACCATTGTTGATTGTCCTCAGCATAGCCGCAACAGACAAATTGTTGTGTGTACCAATGTCCAATGCAAAACTTGGGGTCTACCAGGAGGGATGTATCAATATATAGTATGTCTCATTTCTTCCCCTATCTCTTTGATGAGCCTCATCAATGATTATATGATGTGCTGAAGATACCTGTCATATGATGAATCAGTCATCATTCATGAAGCGAGGATCTTCCAGATCATCACCCGGGAAGGGCTGTTCACAGAAAAGGACTCGCCTGACCCAACATACAAGGGGATTTCCCATCCGGCAGGACAGAATATCTGTTTCTGTGTAAAGATCACTTTCACCATCCAGTTCAGGTGGTCTACAAGTAATGAATCCATGCAATGCAAATTCCTTGTTTTCCATGTCAATTAACCCTGGAAGGTCATCAGAATCATTGTCATGCTCAGGATTGGCCAAGACATGAGTTGCGCCAAGGAATACTGTTGTCCCTTGCTCCATGGTCTCTGTAAGTGTATCCTGGCACTGATCTGCTTCACAAATGCTCATACTAAATGCAGTTACCAATCCAGGTGGTTTAGAACCTTCACTCTGGATCATTCAATGTTTTGGGCAAGCATTTGTTATGTGTTCAGGATCTGCACAGTTAAAGCAGAGCTTCTCAGCCACTCAACAGTTGTGCTCTTCTTTGCTTAACTGGGTTTGCTCTGTCACCTGTTTTACAGGTCTAGCTTGATGTCCTTTGCTGTCATTATTGACATGTGTGCCTTGATCCCTTCTGCCATCCTGTCTAGGACATGTGGGTTCTCTAATCTCACCACAGCAGTTCCCATGGTCAGCAAAGTTCACTCTAAGTCTAGTTCATTCTCTAGATCCTCAGAACTCATTCCGCTGCTCATGGTGATTATTTGGAGGCTGTGTGCTTGGTTCTGGCCTTGATTGCTCCGGCCCATGTACAGTGCAGTCATTTTGCGAGCTTATAGAGTATGCAATCTCAATTATCTCAGCAGCTGATATGACTTCTTTCAGTGTTGATCGCTCAGGATTGAGCTTGTCCTTCCATAGCTCAGTTTGAATGTATTTGTTCCTCCCAAATCACAGTTTCATTACCTGGTCTCATTCACTAACATTGCCAATCAGATTCCAGAACTCGTGTAACTCATACACATACAGTGGCTCAAAAAACTGTTCCAATGTTTGTATGTTTTTCACTAAACATGATAACCCCCAATACCCCCTAACCCTCACCCTAACATATGAGTGTATGAAATAATGTACTTACTCATGGCTTTCTATGGACCCAAGGGTCAAGTGATTTGAATAAGATTTGATGAAATGGCAGCCAT
>JBBPTD010000829.1:0-16316 GCA_038093895.1 Boletus aff. mottiae
CAGCTTTGGCAGCCGTGTCCAAGGCCACGGTGGAGGTCGCTTTCGCGCTTGTGCTCGTATGCCACGCAACTGATGCCTGCACCAGTGCAAGAAACAGAGTGGAAGCCAGTAACAGCATCAGGGATAGTCTCTGAGAGGGACTATCCAGAGGTCCGAGGTGCTCGTATCCTTATACGAGTCGTGCTTCAGGGAGCATCAGGTGAAACCGCCGCCCATACACAGTGATTAACTGGTTCTTGGGGCTACACCAACGGTCGAACTGAGTCCATCGGGGAATACGGCGAAGCCAAATCTAGAGAGTGAGAGTGCGGGAAGAGTAGGTTCGTGATGAGACTCTAGGAATGTGCTCATGATCATGACCTATGGTATCAGAATGGTCCTGAGATGAAATATTGAGATGATGCAAAGCGAACTGCGTGCTTGCTCGTGGTCATTAAGTCACCAGGCCCGCGATTTCGATTATCAACTTGCAACGATCCATGGAGACCCATGATACGGCTGCGGCTCAGTGCTGGTCTCCACGAGGGCATGGTGCAAAATTGTGATTCCATTATTAACTTTGCGCGGGCTTACTTCGCTAGAAACATCGGGATATTCTCGTGGGACATGCAAGACGCAAACGACATGGACTATACTGACAGTAGAAGTCGAACACCTGAACAACCGTACAATGTACCGTGCGGGGCCGGTGAGACCTCAATAGAAAGAATGCGGTTGCTTTGCTGAGTCTGAATTGATTGGACCTCCTCACCTTGATAAGTATTGTCATGTCCTGCCTAGCCAAAGGTAGTGCTCTCGCTCACATCAGTGACACCACTTTGGGAGCCTTCGCCTTCGTCCCGCGTTCGGAAGTTCTCAACCACTTAATCCGTTTCTTGTCCACATGGAGCGGTACCGAGTTGCGTGCGGCCTTCTCTTTCCGTGATCCCCGCTCATAAACGCATGCACTGTGCAGCAAGCTATTCACGGTGAAGAGTCGTGACTTCGGAGTAGCTCTGCAGCGCTCATAATCGTATTCTAGCTCGTCCAGTATACAATGAAGCTCGTTGCCCCAGTTTTACTCGCACGGGCGCGGCTCCAACATCGAGTCGGTCTGCGGAAGGAGCCAACAAGCAGTGTTGCGTCTTCATTCGCGAGCTTTTCTGGTATAATTGGTGATTTCAAAACATTGGGCAGATTCTGGGGTAAGTGATCCCGTTTCTGGAGTCGACTAGCTAAATCAGCTTTCCGATGGCATAGGTTTACTCCCCATTCTGCAATGGATGATATCCTTGGAAAGGAATCCTCCGCCCACTCGCGCTCTCCTCACGATCGAGCGTTTGCAGGGATGGTCCATGCTGGCGTATTATCCATTGGAGCATCTTTATTACTTGCGCGCACACAACCTCATTCCGGCCTCAATCCCATCTATCATGTCACTGCTGGGACGCACCTCAGAGCGAATCCGTCTGAATGCTAAATCCCTTGCCATGTGGTCTTGCCGTGCATGGGCAATCTATGTTATCCTCCAGTTTGCGCACTTGATGGAAGATAGGAAGTTGCTACTTATGAAAGAGAAGACCTTGAGGAAAGGCAAGGGAGTTGTAGCAGATGACAAAGAAGATCTACGAAACAAGTGGGACTCTTTCTGGAACGAGATGGTAGCCAATTCGGCCAACTTACCTTTAGCCCTCCATTGGTGAGTTGGTCTCTCAACCATTCATCAATTTCTCAACCTTCCTTCAGGTCCTTCGAACAAGGCATTTTTGTCAGTGATGTACGTATATCTCGGGGAGGAGCGGCGCCCGCTGGGCTGACACATGCAACCATTAGATCTGGCTCACTGTCTTCGGCTTCATAAACGCGGTGGCGACTTTCCGGAGCGGATGGAAGGCTACTGCCCTCCCTTCTTCAGGACTAGGCAAGGCGAATGATGTAGCTGGAAGTGACCTAGCGATTACAAGTGAAAAGGAAGAGACTCACTCTTGAGTAATTCTCTCCCTTTTTCCGCGAAAAGATACGCTGATTGATCACAGTTTAGTCTCCTTTGTGATGCACATGGTTTGCGTGTGTTGAAAATATAGCGATATTCTCATCATAGTCTAAAGAGTTACCAAAAATATAACCGCAATACCTCAGACAACTTAGCACACGATATACGTAGTTGAGTGCTGTGGGTCCCTTTGGGTATTTTGGCATCATTTCTGCCGCCGCGTGATGCATTTGAAGAGATGCATATCCTAAAATTTGCCAGTTCAGCGGTCCTTCGGACAGGTACGACAAGCTTGGTGTGCAGATACACCATCAGCCCACTACACCGAGTGCCAGATCTATCGTTACCCGGTTTCCAATTCTCCCCATACAGTGGGAGCACCCTTCGGGGCCTAAGTTATACAGTAAGTTTCATTGCTACGGATGCTTGGTTCACAGCAGGAAACACTCGCCAGGGACTTGAGTGGAACTGCCAAAACCGAATGGCCCTTGAGGCTTTGGTTGCCATGACGAGGTCACTACAAAGGGTATCTAATCGACGATTGGGCTCTCGTCCTCGCAACTTTTCAAAGACCCCGATAAGATAGGCTCAACGTCGTACTCATCTTCGACTTGTTGCAAAAATGATAGCATCTGTGGAAAGCATAATACTTGAGCCCGAAATGTACATTCGCTGTCACGACTTACAAATTGATGGCGCCGAGCACCCATCATTTTTCCGGGCTCCGTCTTTAGTCTATCCTGTATGTGAAGAAGTTTATCGTAAAAGTGGTGAATGGCAGTGTCATTACGACCCAGTGGGGCATGCAAAGGTCTGAAAACCTATGAGACGCGTGAATCAGTGTGCAGTTAAAACTGACTGGTTCACTGCTGCGCTGTACGCCGCACAACGCATGATCCCTATTGTATGTCATCCAGTCAGGTAACCCCCCAAGCTTCGACATGGCCATGACCCACCGAATGCCCCAATTGCGTCCAAACGGTCGGCATCCTGAACGCAATGAAGTTCTGTGCATGTAGTATGCCACTCTTCAAGTTCACCACTCTCACGCAGTTTCTTCTCCGTTGTCCAAGATACATTTTCCACGATTTTTACGATCAGGGTTGCTCGACCATCGGATATCAGGTCTAGCGCGTAATCATTCGCTAATGACTGGAAGAATGGCAAGAAATATGCATCAGGATCGGCAGCCTCAGCAGGCGAGACATATTTCTTGTCCAACACGTCATGCAAGAGTGCGGCAAGATCCACGACGAGTAGATCGGGGTTTTTATGTGGGAGTGAGCGTGCGAGTGACAAGGCTGTCTTCCGTACACGTTGGACTGATGAACACAGACCACGAAATATGTCAAGGGAAAGGATACAAAGGGGCCACAGGCAACCGCACCATGAAACACGTCGTGGGATGGATCATAGCGTGCCATTATGGCAGCCATCAGCTTCTCCGCTGCTGCGAGAGCAAGCTGCTCTGTTGCAGAGGGATACATATCTGAGATAGTCATCTCTGAACGAAAAACCTATTCGTGTCAATGCGACCGTGATAGTGAGAGTTTGCCCGAATGATGCTGTAACGATAAGCGGGAGGATCAGACAAACTCGATGTCTCGGCGACCAGTGAAGTCGACAAATCTGCAATTGGTGGGAAAAGCTTGGAAAACAAGTATCCACAAATCCTAGTGACGAGCCAGTGAGTGTGAACGACTCACTACACCGGGGCTGATGATACAACTAGCTCATTGGAACGAGTGGGCGATCAAGCTGGCCCATGCCTCGTGGTTAACGCCTGCCGCTTTAGGATGGACTTCAAGCTCAGACCTTTTTTTCTCAGCCATTCTTCAAGCTTTTCCCACTGCCCACTGCATAATTGTTGACTTCACTCGTCGCCGAGACATCGAGCCCTCACCTTACGCTTATCGTTGTGGTATCACTCGGGCAGATTGCGTTGTCTCGACAGATATCACGGTGGTCTTTATCAGCGAGGTTATCATCACTTCCGATCGGATATCGGATTGCATCCAAACACGGCATTACACCAACACACCCACCTCGAAATCAAGACATGGGAGCGCCAAGGGGACATACCATACTATTTGTCACTCTTTTACTGTGTGTTGCTCTGACTGCACGCACCGTACTCTGTTCTGAACAGTCGGAGTTAGTCATACGGGTGAATGTTTCAATAAATCAGACCACTTCACATTGCTGAATGTTACTCGCCACCAGGAATCCGACATTCATGACTGTGCCGCTGTACAGAAGCTAAACCACCTTAAACACGTTGTAGAAGATGATCAATCTCCCATCATGCGACAGGTGTTCGCCTGGTTATTCCCCTTTGGTCCAGGCTGGAACGCAGGTTTGTTGTTCGTGTTGTATAATCGTCCTTGCACGTTCGTCAACATTTGTCGCAGTTCTGGGAACTTTTTACATCAGCTCGTGCGTCTATTAACCCCAAGAAGATTTCGCCTTGTTTACTGGACGGTTAACCAACGTTTCAGGGTACCCAACTTTATCCTTGCGTTTATTCCCGCGGAAATTGATACAAATACCCTCAACACCATGACTGCATTTGCCGTTAGTTCCCCTTTTCACTGGTATTCCGAATTACTCGATCTCACGGATTGTGCAGACAGGCGGCCTCCTGTCTGATGTCTTCCTCCACCTGGTACCCCACGCATTCCTCGGCGAGCATCAAGATTCGGGAGCACATCTTGTCATGGTGGAAGACAAGCGAAATATTCTGATTGGGTTCGTGAATTCTGACTGACATTATTCCAACGACTCAACGTCAGTCCGTAGGCTTGGTATCTTCATTGGGTTTTCTACGTTCTTCATTATGGAAAAGTCCTTACGGGTTCTCGGCGGTGATCAAGGAAATGAGGGTCATTCACACGGCCACTCACATTCTCACTCCCATGTAAACACATCTGCCGACGCCACTGCTTCCGGTGTATCGATTACACCGGAAGCTAATGGTCTGCGATCCAGGGGTGAGGAGAAGAGGCGTGAAAATGGACATTCAAAAGAAGTCGATCTGGTACAAGGTACTGGCCCATCAAAGCTCTCGGCATACCTGAACCTTTTTGGTGACTTTGTCCATAACATGTTCGAAACGTTTTCTCTCCGTTGTGTCACTACCCGCTAATTCTCCTGATAGAACGGATGGCCTGGCGTGAGTCACTGGACGCAAGTGGCTGTTCTTCCAACTAAGTTTTCCTCCAGCATGGCTGCGTCCTTTTACTCATCCCCCCTAATCGGTGCAACCACTACCTTGGCTTGTTTTGCCCATGAAATACCTCATGAAATCGCCGATTACTCAATTTTGGTTCGCAGCGGTTTTAGCAAGCGGCAAGCCATGCAATCACAGTTTTTGACTGCTATTGGTGCATTTGTACGTTCTCACTACCTCGAGCGACTCTGTATTTAGGATTTTGCACACGATTTTGATAGGTTGGGTGAGCGCCGCTCGGCAGTGATTAACCAGCCGAATGTTCACTTTCAACAGTACATTCATGGGCATAGCAATTCACAATCTATCGGCCACGGGCATGGAACCGGTGTCAATAGATTTGGCAGCAGGCGTGAGGCAGGACGCTTCCGGAATCCTTGGCACCACACTGCAACCTGCAGACTTGGTACGTCTGCTGCATACGTTAGGTTTGCCCGAGTTATCTAATGCAGTAAAAGGTGATTCCTTTTGTCGCCGGTGGATTTTTGTACATCGGCGCTGTCGCTGTGCTGCCTACGTGAGTTCCCAAGTGGATTGCTCGTGTCCATGTTGATGAACTGTCACGAAAACCAGTCTGCTAGCGGAGAGTAAAAGTGGAGCGCAGGCACTGCGAGAGGTATGTCAGTTTTCTTGTTCTGATATATTTAGGTGGTTGATTGACCTTCTCAAGTTCGGTGCGATGGCTTTCGGCGTCTTATGTATGTTTTTAGTCGCGTAAGCCATCAAACCTGCTCCGCTGTGTTGCTCTCACGTGTTTGAACTATTTTCAGCTGGAATGAGTAGGTGCGACGATCGCATCTGCTCGGTACCTGTTCGCGCGGTCATCCTGGCAAACCATGCGTATTGTAGAGTATGCTCGGATTCCAGTCGATGTAGAAATTCAAGACCCCTCGGACACGTTCAATACGGATTGGAATGATCATTTCCGAGAATCGGGGTGGGGGAGGCAATGCCGTGAACCGTTTAAATTTGAGAGTTACCGTGTGCCTGCCATGCTTGTTTAAAGACATGTTCTTGCACGCCTTGATCGATCGGGTTGATCTCAGTGGTCATTTCGTTGATTCGCATCTAGGGCGGCGGGACCAGATGCGGCTAGTGCCGGCAGTGCCGGCGAACGTGCGTGCACTGTGGCAACATATTCTGCGTAATGAAAGCCACAGCATAATTTCAGACACACGACCACCTGCGCTCAAAAACTTGCAGAAACTTCCATTCTCTTCCATCGCCCTTCGACGCCCTTTTCTTGACGCGTTGTCCCGTCTTTCCTTGACAGCAACTTTATCTCCTCACCAGAATCTACATTAGTGCGCCGTAGTGCCCCTTAGTCCTCCACAGCATCCAAGCTGTCACATCCCAGGTCGGAGGGAGATCGCCGCCTCTTGCTGAGAGTGTACTCATTTTTGTACCACCATCAGTCTGTGCCCCGCTCAATAATCATAAGACGAGCAAGACAACCAGTCCTCCGGAACATCGACAACTCTCCCTTTGCACTCACACGCCGCCCTTCAATAATGGGTACAAAAGGACGTGAAGTTCCTCGCGTGGTATGTTGCGCCATTCCGATCACAAGTGCCGCGGGCAAGGTGCTTGTCATTACAAGTCGGAAACGTCAAGATTTATGGGTCTGTGGGTATTCTTTCATTCTTCTCCTTTTTCCTTCGCGGCTCTGCAAGGAGCTATGTACTTGCCACACGCGTTGGTTTCCGACCGGACTTGAATTAAGTTTTTATGTTGCCTCGTGGGCTGACTCGCCTCTTCTAGTACCAAAAGGGGGCTGGGAGCCCTCAGACGTAACATTGGAGGCAGCAGCCTCCCGGGAAGCCTTAGAAGAAGGTCTCACCCTTTGTCCCTCTATCCGTCATCTCATCTCCTGATGAATGTCCTATCCCATTCTCCCCCCTCGCTCTTGAATTTCAGCGGGCGTTCGTGGCAAAATTACACGATACATGACAACCGTCAAGTCTCCTTCAACAACATATCACTTCTACGAGCTTGAAGTATCGTCTCTTGATAAAGACTGGCTCGAAAGCAATGAACGAAGAAGAGAATGGGTCGACTACGCCGAAGCATCTCGAAGAGTCGCGTGGAAGCCTGAGCTTGCACAAGGGTTGTCTCTATCGTCGTTGGCACCTCAACGGTAGAGTTTCACGTGACTGCATTTTTTTCATTGTGCTCTGGGTGTCGACGTGCGATCTTCCCGCTTTCCATGGATCATCGCACTTTGAATCACCGCTGAACATGTCGAGGCCAGCTTCACATTTCCTTAGACGTGCATGGACCTGACCCATACTCTACTCTTTTAACTATACCACCTTGACCTCATCACAACCCCCTACTCCTGCATAGTCTGCTTCTCAATGTACCACTTATGCTACTACCTCACGGTATAGATCCGTGGTTCTGGCTAAACGAGATTTTCACATTTAATAATCTAGATAGTTTGGTGTGCCATCTGAATCGCTTACGGGTTCTTGCAATGGCCGATGGAACGGTTCCATTTTTCAGTAAGCGGGATTATTTTGTAGCGTCAGGTACTCATTTTACTGACTTCTTTTTTCTTTTCCTTTTTCCCTTTTCCTTTTCATTTTTTTGTGGCAGTTTCGATCCGCCGACCCCGACGATTGGACCGGCCTTTCCGGGGACCGCGCGGCATTCGCTCTTGCGGTCGACGGAAGGGGAAGCATGCTGACCTTCCTGCTCCCCGATTTCCATGTCGCGGAACAGTTATCTTCCTCCACTCTTTTGGTCTCCCCGAGTACCGATTCACCAATCTCCGCATGGTCAGCCGCTTTGTTGTGGTTTCCAGGTAACACCTGCGCGCCCATACGGTTAGCAACGGGACGAGCCCTCGACCAGACTCTCGACAGGAAAGTACTCGATGCATTCAATCCATTCGACTACCGACTGCCATCGCCGTTTTGACAATAATTTCCACAATTGGCAGGAAAAAATTGCTTCCTGCGTCGTGCGACGTCCGACACCCTCGCATGTTCAACTGAGACATTGTGGGGCAGGTGACGAGTCCTGGTGCCTGGCTCATCAATGCAAGTAGCTTGCTCATTGTCTACGCACAAGATGGTTCATGTATTTACTCGACGTGCCGCTTGTTGATTTTGAACCCGGACTGTCATATGTATGTGGGTCATCTGCTAATGCATGTATCGGAGGATGCCACCCAGCTCCATGAATATGATATAAGCCGTCTGACCCAAGAGTATCAACAGCCGAGATCTCTAAGACTTGGCTCGGCACTTGGTAACTTACCAGCAGTACTGCGGTGACGATGGTATGATATTATTCTCCGTACTCCCCGCAACGTACTTGGGTCGGCCCTAGTTTCGGGGTATCTGCCTAAAGTATGTTCCGCTGGGAAGACCGGCACAAAAACGGAGCCAGCCTAATGCCGTTGCTATACCCACCCAATTTTTTTTTTTTTTTTGCTTTTCTCTTCAAATTCGAGCGACATTATGTGTCAAACAAGCGTGGGAGACCTTCAAAACCTCCCCAGACTGGAGTGACAGGTCGCGTCCATAGCAGCAGATCCTTCCCAAGAATAGGTCATTTCCAATGTCACGTTCACGTGTGAATCCGAATACAGTTCTGGGGTGGAAAGTTTTCAAAGTGTACACACTGGCGGAGGGACTGGTTTTTTCGCAGAGATTTGGACACAAGATCTAGCCATGTGTGTTTAGGGGTTTGCCCACCGGGTCAAATTGGGTGGTTGAAATAAAGAGGGAGAAGGGGCTCCCACAAAGCCAAAGAGGCAGAATGCTTGCAATATCAATGAAGCTAGACAAGACTTTAATTGTACGACGAGTTACAGTAAGCCCAAAACAGAAATCCACATGTGGGGAAGCACAGCCACAGGTCTGAGGAAACCCACAAGTCGTCGGCTCAGTGCATTCGCCGTCAACACACAGAACCACTCATCATCTCTTTCACCACGGGGGGACACCTAACAAATATCCCTTCCTCGATACCTGTCCCTATACAATGTCCATCCTGACTCCTTCAGAGTCCCGTGCGTTCCAGTCCTTCCTTGAGGCGTTTCCTATGGACTGGAACATGCAGCTTGAGATCTCCCATGAACACATGCCACCAGCTCGTGGAAAAGAGGAGCTTTCAAAGGCGACAAAAGATCTCATGTCTCTTGATGGGGACAAATGGCGGTACCCGCTTGGTCCCTGCTCCCCTAGTGAAAGCTCGGTTACACCGGCACACAAGCAGCAGCAGATGCAGGCCAACCCGCTCACACTGCTGTACTCGGCAAGGGAACAGCAATCCTTGCCTAGCAATGCCGAAGACGCCGAGCTCGCGAGTCCGCTATCTGCACATCTCGGTGCATCGACCGCGCACACACAGCTTCCCTTTTACCACGTCATAAATTCTACTTTGGACCCAAAGCGAAGTTGCGCGGATTCGGTACCATACGACCGCAGTTCATCGTCGTCATCCCCTAGACAATCTCCGGTAGATCCCCTCGCATCATCCTCGTCCGCTGCGAGGCACCCATCATCGAAACGATCCCCACCCCCTGATGCAAATTTGTCAAATAAGCGACATCGTCCTTCTTCTTCCCAGAACAACTCCGATGAGCTGCAACTACCGTCTCAGAGTAAGGTGTCGTTGTTGTCGCCGTCACAGAAAAAGGCAAATCACATCCAATCTGAACAAAAACGAAGGGCAAATATCCGCAGGGGATATGATGCTCTTTGCGAAACTGTGCCAGCGCTCAGAGAGGCATGCCAGGCGGAGGACGAACAATTGTTTGCAGACGGTAAACCTAGGAATCGACGACGAGGAAAGGGGAAGGCAAAGATCGATGATGGCGAAAAGGTCGATGGACGAGCGGGACCAAGGAGCGAGAATGTCGTGTTATCAAAGTGTACGTGATTTCATACAACGTCTACTGTATCCTCACTTCCTTTTTAGCTATTGATTACTTGCAAGAGCTGCTGTCAGAGCGAGAAGCCTTGATGCAGCGACTCCAAGTAGCTCGCAGCGCCTTACCAGCTGATCACCCATTACTTAATCCCCCGCCAGACGCGCCGCTCCCGTTGTGGGAGCGAAAGTGGACTGGTGGGGAGCAGAACGACGAGGACGACGAGGACGACTAGTGTGGTTGTTTTATTGTTCCAGAACGGGCGCACATCGAAAGACTATTGCGCTATGGTTGGGGGAGTCTCTGTCACCTCTGCATCTACAAACGTGAAGAGAAGAGATGTGTCATAATATTTAAGTTAATGGGGTTTGACTACGTAGTGTATCGGGTTCTGGATGGACGTTCATGGTGAACTGCGTCCCACTTATTTGCTATGTAGATACCTTAGAGAGTATAGTGACCTGTCTAGTTTTGACATATTTCTGATCAACAATCATACAATGCCACGCCATGCCACACATAAAATATTGGCGTGATAAAACTTAATCAGATTCGTCTGACAGACATTCAAAGAGAGCAACAACAAGATGTCAGAGACCCCTGGGGAGTCCCGGAAACGCAAATATCGTTCTGTATGCGTTCGTGACGGTGCATGTTTGTGGCTACATTGATTTTTCTTATGCAGGATGGCCCGACACCTACTTGGGTGAAACGGACTAGTATCGATGGTCCTGGTGTTTGGGCGAGTTGTGTCAAGGGGAAGGAAAAGCAAACTGTTGGTGAATTGTATGACTTGTTTGAGTCGGTGAGAATTGTCACTGGTCGATAGGTATTTCGGTCTAATCATGATCAGTTAGCCACTGAGCTATGGCCAATGGAAGGCAAGGATGAGGCTGGGGGAGGCCTCGTTTCGGAAGATGGAAAAGAAGACTTGGACTTTGAAGCCCTGGTTGCGCAAGAGCTTGCTGCCATCAAACGTCCACGGACAGAAAAGCGATTCGGTGAGTAGCCCACCAGACTTGTCTGCGTACTTGTATCTTGATCTCCTCTTCCAGTTAATTGCCAGACAAACACCCCTTGCGGTGAGATCACCAACGTCGACGTCGACATCAAAGCAAAAGCTCAATCGATTCAGTGGTCTTTATTTCTTGCAGGCTCCCAATAGATCCAGTCAAATTGATTGTCACACATGCCGAGAACGTCCGAAAGACAGGCGCAGCGAAAACAAAGTACGGGTACTAGATCATCTCCATTCAGCGCATCTTGAATTAACATGGTCAAGGTATACGCACAGGCTTATCCCTGTTGCCGGATCTTGCGTGGCAAATCTTCCAGAGATACACTCCCTCTGCAGACGCGTCTTTGCATCGTTTTTCGCCGAGGCAGAAGCAAGTGCCAGCACCCCTCAAGTACACAAGGTGACTTGGCAGTCAACTTTCCGCGTATTCTTCATTCACAAAGAATCTGCTATCCAGTATAAAATCGAGTTGCGAGTGCGAAATCATAGCACATTGACTCGGATGGATATTATCGAGGAAATAGCGACATGCATGCCTCAAAACTACGTTGTTGATCTCAACAACCCGGATGTATTTGTCCTCGTAGAAGTTTTCAAGGTGTGTCATGCTACCATTCAGTCGTGCAACATACAACTCAAGCGTTGACTGCAGAGTGTGTGTGGTGTGAGCATCCTGAGGGACTATTACAAGCTCCACAAATTCAACGTGATGATGCTAGCGAATGAGAAGAACGCGGTAGAAGACTTCAAGCCCGAAGCGGGACGTGTGCAGGGCAAACAAGTTGATGAGGTCGACCCAGCATGCGTTGCCAGCAGGTAGTCAGTATCGAGAGGGATCGCTTTAATGTATATGTATAATTTGATCAAGTCACCCATGGGGAAATAGTAGACCCTAGTGGTGGGATCATTTCAAGGGAGTCTTGCTTGATTTGGGAGCAGTGTTGTCTGTACACCTTTGTCAAGCCACCCGTTACCGAGTACAACGTACTGCTCGTAAACACGCAGTCTTTTCCCGCAACATGGGTGATCCAGTGGACTCGATGCTCGATCTCATGCGGCGCTTGCCGCCAACCCGTGTAGAAGAGAACGTCAACTCTCTTATCCAGATCTGTCCTGACTACGCGGACGATCTTCTCGGTAGTGTTGACCAACCACTCAAGGTCTTGACAGATCACGCGACTGGGAGGGAATATCTGGCTTGCGATTACAACAGAGATGGTGATAGCTATCGGTGAGTGTACTTTATGGTATCGCAATACATCCACTGCATTCCGGGGGGTCGATTGATGTTTTCTTTGTTGCGAAGCGCGCAGCATGACTGACACATTGTTGCAGATCGCCGTGGTCCAACGAGTATGACCCTCCACTAGAAGACGGAACCACTCCCAGTCCGAAACTACGCAAGCTGGAAATTTCGGCGAACGAGGCTTTCGATACCTATAGAGAACTGTACGCGTTTCCAGCTACCGCTTCTACGTTCATGTTTCTCATATAGATCTACCACCCTCGCCACACCATCATGATGCCGACAGGTATTACGAAGGGGGAGTCTCTTCTGTTTACCTCTGGGAACTCGAAGATGGTGGATTCGCTGGCGTAGTTCTGCTGAAAAAAGGCAAGTGTGCGACGGCTCATTGAGAGTCTACCTCGCTTCCGCACCCTTCATTGCGAGGATCGCGGAACAGTGATACTGAGCATCTTCCCAGTGATGGACCCTTCGAGCCCAGATGAGCCATCCGGATCATGGGACTCTGTACACGTTTTTGAAACGGCAGAACGCGGAAGACAAGCACACTACAAGCTGACATCTACGGTTATGCTCCAGCTTGTCACGCGGCGCGCCGAAGACACTCAAGCCAACGCCGTTGGTATCCAGGACCAGAAAGCTTCTGACCACGGCTCGAAGTCATCGGGAGAAGTTATCCTGGGTGGAAGCATGACTCGACAGGTGATTTGCAGAATCTCAAGCTTCTTAATTCAGACTTTTCTGATTCTTCACATCTCTTTCATGATCTAGACTGAACAAGACTGGCCCCTTCATGATTCTTCGTCGCATATCACCAATACAGGAAGGATGATTGAGGAGATGGAGATCAAAATGCGTAACCTTCTCCAAGAGGTCTACTCCTTTCCACTAATAGAACGACAGCTGACGAGATTACCTATAGGTGTACTTTGGGAAGACACGCGACGTTGTATATGATCTCCGTAGCATAGACGATCTGGACAAAACAAGAAAACAAAGAGAACTGCAGAAAGAGCTTGTCGGGTTTATCAAGCGGTGAATCTGATACCCTACCATGGCATGTAATCGCTATGTCAGCGACCCACCAGTTGGGCATCAGCAATAGGATTGGCATGGATTGTTACCTAGAAATCAGACTCAGGTGTCATTTCACAACTAGAACTCATGCACATGTCCTACATGGGTGAGTTTGATTTCGGTAAGGGGTCTGTTTTTATTGTTGACGGGGACACGCTCCATCGAGTCCAGAGTGGAGTCGGTGCCGTCAATCACCTTGCCAAAAATCGTGTATTTGCCGTCGAGGTGCAGTTGTTTTGAGTATGTGATGAAAAATTGGGATTTACTGGTATCGGGGCCGGAGTTTGCCATGGCGACCATACCACGGTTGTTGAACTAGCGATTAGTAGAGAAGATGTCATCGGACTCAATTTTAACCGTTGAGAGAATACGGAAAAATTCGCACCTTGAGTGTGGATCGAATCTCATCCCCAAAGGGTTTCCCCCACATGCTTTGGCCACCCTTGCCTGAGCCAGAAGGGTCACCAGTTTGGATCATGAAACCTTTTATATTTCGGTGAAATATGCATTCGTTATAATAGCCAGATGCGCAGAGGGCCAAGAAATTCTGCAGGGTGATGAGAAATCATAAATCAAATATACCACGGTAGAGTCACACACTTCTGCAGTTTTCGGCACAGCTTCGCAGAATATCTCGATCTTGAAAAAATGGTAGCACATTTGGAGTAGGTTACATGAATGGAATGTACCTTGAGTTCGCCATGGGACGTGTGGAGCGTTACAGACTGACGATTAATGATGAGTATATGCGCTGCAATGGTGGCGGAGACTTACCATGATGTGACATGTGTGACGGTCCCATGGTGACAATAATAAAGTGACACAGACTCCTGATCCTGCCAAGCCCTGATAGAACGCACCGAGCATAGGTCCGCGGTCATCCTTCCTTGACCTCCAACTACCACCATGATTCGGACGCCCTCCATCCGCAGCCAGGACGATCCCCTCTCCATTGCAATTCGTCCCCCTCCCACAGAGACGGAAACCGACCGCCAAGTGCGTTTGGAGCAGGAAGCAGAGGCCCGTCGTATATCCGAGCAAATCGATGAAGAACTCAGAATTGAACGTGAAAAGTTGAAAAGGTCCAAGGGTGACGTTAAGGTGACATTTATCGTTTATGTTTTCCTCATCTTGACTAATGTCTGTTCCCCAAGTTGCTACTCTTGGGCCAGGCCGAGTCAGGCAAATCGACGCTGCAGAAGCAATTCCAGCTCATGTACAGCCCAGCATCGCTCGACAGTGAGCGCATGTCCTGGAGGACTGTTGTATATTTCAACGTCGTCCGTTCTGTCAAAAAAATCCTGGTCACATTGGACGCATGGGACGACATAGATGATGGTTCTGACTCCCAAAGTACGTTGGAACGCCAAGAACTCAGCCAAGATGACGCCTTTTTGGTCGGGACATCTCGTGCGAGCTTCGCGGGTTTGCGTGTCGGCGCTCTCCCCTCGGAAGTGGGACCTCCAAGCCCCACGGCTTCAAGCCCTACAAGGTCCTCCATCTCGGATTTGCGCCACCGCCTCCTGCCTCTAGTGGATATCGAGCCACAGCTGGCCGATCGGCTTAGCGGCGGTATTTCTGTCTCAGGATCTGGCAGAGGAGAAGTTTATGTTCGCAGCGGCTGGCAGGCGAGGACCATTTATACAGGCCAGAAGCTCATTGGAACGCGGTCGAAACGAGCTGAAACTGGGAGCGCGGAACTGATTGTTGAGCGCCCCGGAACGGCAATGTCGACCGACGACACTCTGGTCGACCACGTCGCTACCATGTTGGACCAGTCACGCGAGGACATAACAACCCTTTGGGAACACCCCGTTGTTCGTGCTTTGATTTCAAAGAGAAAGTTGAAGCTTGACGAGTGGTCGGAATTGTAAGTCAGTGCATATATGCGTGCATTTTGCTGACATTCCACCTCAGCTTCTTAAATAACATCGCTCGCATCTCCGCGCGAGACTATATTCCTTCCACAGGTAATCTCCAGTGGATTGACTTCATGCCATTATTGGCTAACATCAGTAGATGATATCCTGCATGCTCGTATACAAACGATGGGCGTCGCTGAACATATTTTCGACGTGGATATCCATGGAAGGAGCGTGTCGTGGCATCTGTATGACGTGGGAGGCGCCAGAGGGCAGCGTCATTCATGGGTGCCATACTTTGATGATGCAAACGCCATCATCTTTGTCTGCCCGATTAGCGCCTTTGACCAAGTATGTTTCGCGTGAGAACACTTTTCTAGGCTAATTTCATGCACCCGGATACAGTACCTTGAAGAGGATCCTCGCACAAACCGAATCGATGATTCTCTGCAGCTCTTTACCCAAATTTGCTCAAACCAGCTCCTCAAAAAAGTTCACCTAGTTTTGTTCCTCAGTATGTCTTGCCTTATACTCCCCAAAATAGGGATTGAACAGACATTCGTTGGACAGACAAGACTGACATCCTGAAAAAAAAACTCGAGCGAGGCTTGTTGGTCTCCAAATAGTAGGTGTCGTTCATGTGTTTATTTCTTCACTCACACGGGGTAAGCATTTTGTCGTACGGAGACCGTCCCAACGAGTACGAATCAGTAGTGCAATATTTCCGGTCACACTTTTTGCAAGTCCACAGGAGGAATAACGAGAACCGACGCGTCTTGTATACGCACATGACTAACGTTACGGTCAGTGTTCTTGTTTCAGGAACCTTTGCATTCCACCGACATTTACTTGTCTATCACAGGATACGAGAGCTACACAGAGCATCATCGGTAACGGTATGTATTTAGCTAGGTAACACGGTTCCGTTCCTCACCAACGAAATCATACAGTGCGGGACTCCATCTTCCGGGGTTACTTACAATCAGCTGCCTTGGTCTGATCCCTTCATTGCTTCCGTCTCGGCTTTTTG
>JBBPTD010000830.1:0-16288 GCA_038093895.1 Boletus aff. mottiae
ATTCCTATCTCTTATCTTTACCTACCCTAGAGTAGAGGCATACAGGTACAAACAATACCTGAACACTATATAGAGGAGAGCTCACTCTGTATCACTCTCCTCAGTTCTTATACTCTCTCTTATACAAGCATCTCCTCTTTGCTTATATAAAACTCCTCTGCTCCTCAAGCTAGCAACCTCTATCCTCAGACCTAGTGAGTACCTCCCACTAGGCACATACCTTCCTCTTGTCACCTGCATTACGCTTGTGGTACCTACTGTCCTCACAGTAGAGACAAATGGAGTACCGCACACTTCATTAGGTTATGAGCCCTGCTTAATCAAGGCTTAACATCTTGCGCTTTCCTGTCACCCTTGATCTAGCAGAATGAAGGCTAGAGTTGCTGCGAGTTTCTCCCAGACCATTGTCCTTCTTGGACATTGTCTTATGCTCGTTGCTACCAACATCCCCTTATATGTGTTTGGGGCTGTTTACTTCTTTGTTCATCAGTTCGGAGATATCCTCATTTGAGTTGATGATGGTTATTTTTCTCTTGAAATGAATCACACTGCTAATCACGAACATTACTTGTTGCATCTGGTTTTATCTTCTAGACCCCTACAACCAGTTCAATAGGTTCGTGGTGATTCACCTCCGCCTCCATCGGAGAGACCATCATCTTCCCAACCATTGTCTGAACCTGCGACCGGAGTAACCTACAAGGTTCACTCCGAGACACCCTCCTCACAGTCATCATACTTCCCTGCTCCTGAAGAAATACCTGCTCCCATCGTTCCCACTTCTTGCCCAGAGGATCCCTACTGTCATATCTGACTCACCGTCGATTTGACACCTTTCCATCTTCCTTGCCCTTCTTGTCAACGCCACATTGAAAAAGGAGAATACTGTGATGGCTTAACAGGACTTGGTGCCTCTACATCTGGAGTCTATCATGAACAACTCGTTCAAGGTGGTTACATCTTCACTCCAGCTTACAGACCCTTCAGAGGAAGGACAAGATCAGTTTCCATTCTCTCTGATCTTCCGGACTTAGTCAATAGTCCAGAATCAATCATCGCACCATCTCCATCTCCACCACTTCATATACTCTGTCACATGATCCTCTTAATGGCGAACCTCTCCGAATCCCAACACCGGAACTTGAATCTAGGCTTACCACTGATGAGCTTCAACACCTTCGAGAACAGTCTTTGGCAACAGTCCGTTGAGTATCACTTGACATCTTTGGCCAACCCAGATCAAGGAGAAATATGTCGGGAGTGTTGAAAGGATGCGTACTTACAGTCACATGACCTTATATTAAGTAAGCATTACAAAGCATATATAAGACTCGACTGAGTCTGAATGATATATATCTCTCTTGACCAGCAACCACTATCATCATCTCTGAGAACTCCAACCCCTCCAAGGTAAGTATCCCTAGAGTAGATTCCTTAGTAGCCCATGCGGCAACGCTGGCTACTAGCTATTGCAACAGGTTATGAGCCCTGCAGCTCTGACGATGCGGTTTACTGCTTGTCATCTGCTCATGGGTGAAACCCTTGGACATAGGCCGTTCTGTGTGGAAATGCCGAATGCTCTTTGATGTGGCAATGCTCAAGAGCAGCAGCCATCAGACTCTGAATGTAGGGGGTCACTATGATCCTACATTCTGAAAGCTCTGACTGTTCAGTGATGTGAACATTTTTCTTGCTCCCTTCATTGGTTTATGCTGACATGTTACTCTTTCAAAACCTACTATCATGTTGTCTACCCTTAACTCTCTTCCCAAACTCAGCAGCACCAACTACAAACGTTGGGCCCAGGATATGGAAGCGTACCTTTGCACCATTGGCATCTGGAACAAGCCATGACCAAAACGCACCCCACTGCGGCCGGAGCCGCACTCACTCCCGCTGAGGAAGAAGCCCAGGACAAGTGGGACGAGAACGATGACTGAGCCCTCAGCTCCATTCGTCTCTGTCTCGATGCCGCCATCGCTGGCAACTTCACCTCCCTCACCAAGGCTAAAGACCTCTGGGATGGCCTTAAGGCCAAGTACCAGACCGCCTCCCTTGCTTCCGCCTATACTGAGTGGAAGATCATGCTCGGGATAACCTTCCCCGACAACAACCACCCTGGCCCAAGCTTCTCCAAGCTGAATGCCAGCTTCACCCAGCTGGAACAGCTCCAGCATAAAGTGCTTGATAACCTCAAGGCACTCATCACTGTCGCCAAGCTCCCCAAGTATGTGGAGACCCTCCATCAGCAGCTCAACGCTGCCATCGACACCGACCCCACCAAGATTAAGGTCTTGACCATGGTGGAGTTGGAGACCATCCTCACCACTGCTTGGCAGCACTACCTCACCACTGCTTGGCAGCACTACCTCACCCGCCGGCCTCCGCCTCATGCCCAGGCCAACAAGGTTTCCAACATAAAGCACCAGCAAGGCAACCCCTCCTTCAAGAAGCAGCAGGAGACCTTGTCTGATAAAAAGGATGAGGAGAAGAAGGATAAGGGGAAGAAGCACTGCCAGGGCAAGCACTCTGAAAATGGGGAGAAGAAGCACAAGGATCATGTGGCCACCACTGCCAAGTCATCCTCTGCCTTGTTCGCCCTTGTGAACATGCTCCAGGAGCCCGTGGTCTTCAGCCTGGCCTCCACCACCTTCACTGAGCCCGCTCAGGACACCCGCACCCTCGCACACACTCCTGGTGCCACCCACTATGGGCCCCCCACTTTCCCTCAGGTCCAAGAGGCCATCTCCCTCACTCGCTGCATTGGGGAGACCCCCACCGCTTAGGTTGTCTGCACCCTCAAGCCCATTGTCAAACACCGCCACTGTGTTCATGCGCGGCAACACTCCGCCTTCAACAAGGATGGTGCCTTCAGCACTAGAACCATCCCTCCCAGCCACGCTGGCCCCTCCATGCCCTCTCTTATAGAGTGCATAGAGCCTTCCCAAATCATCAAGATCCCCTTCGATTCAGACAAAGACATGGTCACTTTTGACTATGACGACTCTGTCAGCCTTGGCGGGGATATGGAGGTGGATGATTACATTGTGCAGTTCTTCGATGACAGCGCCTGAAACGACCAGAACTCACTTAAGAGTCTAGTGTTTGTTAGTCAAGAGTACTAGTGAGGATGTTCTGGGAAATCTCCAAGAGAACAAGACTATCCATCTGCTTTCATATTTCCACCCCTGGAAATTGGATGGATGGATGGATGGATGGATGGATGGGTGGGTGGATGGATGGGTGGGTGGATGGATGGGTGGATGGATGGATGGTGGATGGATGGATGGTGGATGGATGGATGGATGGGTGGATGGATGGTGGATGGATGGATGGATGGATGGATGGATGGTGGATGGATGGATGGTGGATGGATGGATGGATGGATGGATGGTGGATGGATGGATGGATGGATGGATGAATGGATGGATGGGTGGATGGATGGATGGATGGGTGGATGGATGGGTGGATGGATGGGTGGATGGTGGATGAATGGATGGATGGGTGGATGGATGGTGGATGGATGGATGAATGGATGGATGGGTGGATGGATGGTGGATGGATGGATGAATGGATGGATGGGTGGATGGATGGTGGATGAATGGATGGATGGGTGGATGGATGGATGGTGGATGGATGGATGGATGGATGGGTGGATGGATGGGTGGATGGATGGGTGGATGGATGGTGGATGAATGGATGGATGGATGGTGGATGGATGGATGGATGGGTGGATGGATGGATGGAGATCAATACCATCAGTGAAGCTTTGCATCAGGTAAGTCTACATGTTTGATTTGGTTTAGTGTTACTCACTGGTTATTTAGAGTTAGGAAGGGCAAGGAAAAGGCACTTTAAGAGAATTTAAATGCAGTAACAACAGTTTTGAATGAACTATGCATAATATATGGGAATATCAAGTGTATCAGTGTTTTGTTTATTACAATAAGCTTTTCACAATAGTGATATTGTATATGCCACAGAGGAGCTGGATAGGTATATACATATTGAAGTGTTCAATGTATAATTCAATGATCTAATAGCCACTATTTGTAGTTTTCACTTCTTGACAATCATCACAATGGAGCAATAATATTGTAGTTAGTTCTATCTGTATGCATTGCAAGGACTATTTGTTGTTTATATCTTAGATGTAGTACTTAGTGAGCTTTCCTTCAATTAAAATTAGATTTTTTAAAAGTTAGATTACCACAGTAAGACATGGACTTCTTATTGGTGAATACCTCATTGATATCATAAATCTTTTCAAATAGCATCTACAAGGAATCAGCATAGTATTTACAAGCATTACATAAATCACTTATAGGAATGGTGAATTAGGGTTTACTCTGTCACTTAATTAAAACAACCCAAATCATCTAGAAAGATTGGCCTAGACAATGGCAAGGGAGGAGCTGCAATGAGTGAAGAGCTTGATATCAAGGTTAGTACAGCAAGTCCCTCTAGAAGATTGTAGAAACACTAATAAAGTTAATAAGACTAGTAAGATTAGGTTGGTTATTATTACATTTGGCCCAGGTAGAGAGTATAGCCTTGAAAGATAGTTCTAAAATGTAATGAGTAAGCACACACTTAATGATAGTGTGTAGTCCTAGGAAGACATCTTGCTCAACAGTGGAAACGACTGATTAAAGAGTTAAGGGGCTGGTCTAATGTCAGAGATAAAATGACATTTCAAGGTGACTGATCTAGTGCCAGAAGAAGTCTTAGATGGAAGAGACTAAGGTGTGATTCAAAGAGATCTAAGTTAAGATACATGGTAGAAGTATCAAGAGTATATATACCCAAGTACATGGTTTAGGGCTGGTAAAGTGGGGGTAGACATAGAACACTATGGAATGTGGAGAAAGTAATTGCTGATAAAGCAAATAGAGTTATTTGTGGAATGTGGATGAGTTAGCAAGAAAAGAAAAATATCCAAGTATAAGAGTTGAACTATTACATAAGAGACAAAGCTTATAACAAGTTGTAACATTACCCCCCAACTAGATCAGAAACTGTTACAACTTACTCTTTTTTGTTTTATTCATTGCTCATGTGTTTGACTCTCTCACTAGAACAATCTTTTTGTTTCACCACTGATTCATTCATCATTTGTCATTTCTCCACTTGCTTAGTCAGCAGTTAACTTCCTTCACATTTCATAATGTTCTATGCTTGCCCTTATCTTGCCTGCCCTAAATTTGTAACTTGGATATATAAACCAACAATATCTATTCCATGTACTTTAGCTTAGATCTCCTTGAATTAGATCTCATTGTCTCCAAGCTTCTTCTAGCTCTTGACCAGTTGCTTTAAACTTTGAACTCTTGAATCTTTGATTGTCCTTGCTATCAAGCAAAACATATTCCTTGAACCTCACACTGCCATTAAGTGTGCACTTTTCTCAGAACCTTTGAATCTATCTTTCAAGGCTATGATTGTTCCTACCCAGGCCAAGCATAACAGAGACCACATTGAAAGACCATTTTTTAAAAACTAGTCAATGTGTTGGTATAACCTTCCTTAGTGATAGTGTCATCTAGTGTTTGAAAGTTAGGTTGTAGGACTGCTAAAAGACCAGAACTGGATCAGACACGGAATAATAAAGATTAATAGTTTGATCTTGGTCTTAATCTTTTAGATTTTGAAAACTTCACAGATCAAGGAAAAACTGGTTGCAGCCAGTGTAGGAACCAGTAGTTCCTTGTGTCTGCATCCCTTGTTTTTTCCCTTTTACAGTTCACAGGAAGCTGTTGTTGTACATCCCTCAAAAGTATTTCTCCCCTCCAAGTCCATCTGAGTCCATCTGAGTTGTGTCTGAGGTGTAGGTTCCTTTAGCCAGATCATGGCAAACATTGAGAAGCAGGTTAGAAGTCAAGTCATGAAGCTCATTGCTGATGGTCCCATCATTCTGGGAAATGTGGGAAGGACAGTCTGAGGAGGACGGTGTAAATGAGCCTGCCTTGATGATGGGTCAAAAGCCTCAGTATTGGGTGGATTGTCAACATCCCCCTTTGATGCATGCTGACATGTTTGCAATGTAAGAGTTTGTTCGTGACATAGGAAACACACTGACCCATGCTTAAGCCCACTTCTTGATCATATAAGGTGTCAGTGGCAACTTTATTCCATTCTTGAAGATGTGCGTGAATCCGTCATCCTGAGGATTCCACCACTTGTTCTCAATGTTGATATGCTTCTGTGCAAGGTCCCAATCAAGCTCAGATAGGGTATCAGCATCCTACAATAGATAAGACATTCATTAGTGGCTTATTTCTACTCTGCACAGTCATGCAGGCATATACATATAACTTCAACATCAGATTCAGAGTGGTCAGAGATATTATTATCTCCTGATGAAGTCTGGCAAGAAAGCTTTACCATGATATTCATATCAACAAAAACCTTGACTTTGGTAGGTTTCTCAGACCTTAGTTTCTCCACTATCATATCCCATTCCAACATCTATTTGGTCACCTCTGTACATCTCTGTACATCTCTGTACAATTCCAACCAACCCCTATTTGCATCTCTGTACACCTCCATACATCTCTGACCAACTCCTTTAGGAGTTCACCTTCACCTTAGGAGTTGATCTCCATTCCATTCCCTTGGAAATTCCCTTAGGAGTTCATCTCCAGGAATCAACTTCTTAACTGCTATCTAGAAAACCTCAGACTTATATAGGAGATTTGTTGGACATGCACAGAGATGCAACTCTGGACTTGTTCCTTTATTAACCTCCTTCAGTCATAGTCTGCATTTTACCTGTCAATTGGTACAGCCTATTCTGGCTATGTTCCATACTCCATCAATCATCATTCTCTCCCTATGTACATTGTCTTCACACAGTAGCTTCAGACCCAGAATTCCTCTGGGTCACTACCTGCTCTTACTTTGTCATATCTTCAGTATGAATATCAACAACGATTCTAAGTCACCTCCTTTTGAGTTTGGCTTCCATTACCACCTTTCTCTACTCTGAAATACAAGGACAGTGAGCTTGGCATAGGCACGACACATAAGTCCTGTGCAGATGTCCTCAACCTCTCCATTTTCTGATAAAACCTCCTCTGTAACTCTGGATGCTACTGTCAGTCAATGACCAATGCCAGATCCCCTATATCTCATCTCCAAATCCCCTATACTACATCTCCAACTGGACTTTGATCCATACCCTCTGGACTTTGATCCTACACCTCTGGACTTTTAGCCTCTATCCCTTCAGACCTTCTGGACTTCATTCCACACCTCCGGAGTTTTAGCCCCTATACCTTCGGACCTCCGCCAGACTTGAACTCAGAGGAACTGGACTTGACATCCACAAAGCTCTTGAAGTCTGTAAGTGTGTCAACATCAATAGCATTCTTTTGACTACAAGTATGGAGTTAGTTTTGGGCTGCAGGGTGGAAAAAAAGTACTATACAGCTTAGATGGTGGGTATAAATACTTGAAGTTATAGGCCTTCCTCATATTGATTTTATATACATCATGATCATGGGCTGCCAGTAGTGCATGAAGGAATTCAATGTAGCCCTCCAATGTTGGAGTTACAGTGAGATTGGCTTCTTTCAACTTGCTGATCTTGTCTCCAGGTCTCTTCTTCATTTTGGAAGACTTCAAAGTAGGAGCATATGTAATTAGATTGACCAAAAAGATGGCCATGAGATTGGAAGTCTCAGAAGCTGAAGAGTCGGCCATTGTTGCAGGAAGTCATAGTGGCTTTGCAGTCCATGTGTGGGCAAATGTCAGCCAGATGCATTTGGGGTCTTGTCTCAGCTGTTCCTGAGGTGTGTCTCTACTTTTTTACAATTCCATATATTTATGAAAACAGCTGTAAGTGATGACTAGGAAACAATAGGGGAAATATCAAGAGAAATAAAGTAGAGTACATACTATGAAGTATGACTATATATACTAAGAGAGACTGTGCACAGACCATGCTGTATATATCTATAAGTAGTAAGTATCCTTAATACTGGTTACTGTGAGGCAAAGATAAGCATAGCCTAGATAAAAGGGGTTAATGCTATTGGATGATAAGGGAAAGTGAGTCAAAAGGAAAACCATGAGACAACCATGAGGATGTAATGTGTGCAACATCAGGTGCACAGCTGAGATAAGAGATAAGGTCATGTGACTTGATAAGATAAGGGTTATCTGTTAAGTGGTTAACTAGTGGTTGATGAGGAGAAATAGGAAAATAATGGTTTCAGATAGTAGTGTCTGTTACAACTTCTGTATTCTCTATTGTACCTTAGTACAAACATCTTGTCTGACTTGTTCTAGTCTCATCTATCATATCCAACCCTCTCATCTATACACATTCTTTTCATGATCTTCATCCTGAACCTCTGAAATACAAGGACCAGTAAGTTTGGCAAGGGCATGACACATAAGTCCTATGCCAATGTTTTCAACAACTCCACTCCTTGGTCATTCCATCCTCCGACACCTCCAGGTGTCACTGCTAGTCAGTGACCCACATTGGTACCTCCTATGCATCCTGTCCAAACAGACTTTGGTTCTTCACCTTTGGATTTGACTTGTAACCTTAATAGCTCTGGTCCATCTAATCTCAACACTCCGGACCTCCGCCAGAGCTAGACCGAGAAGAAATATGGACCATGACACTACTGGATATTGGATCAGATGTAAGCAGATAGTGTTTGGATATGTTGCCAAAATGGTAATGTCATTACAGGGTCAATGTTGGTGAGGTTACAAGCACTATGTGGATGCAGCAACAATGGAAAAGAAAAATCTGAAGGAAAAAAAAATGGAACTATAATGTGAGTTTTTAGTGACCTTTCAGACAACTATAAAGAACCCCCTCACAGTGGGCTCCAGTTGTAGTGATGAGAAATGGAGTGATGGTGTTCTCTATAAAAAGAGACTTAGGTAAAAGTGTGGGTGCAAGTACGACTCACCCCAAGGGGCTCTAATAAGGTTGTTATAGTAGGAGGGGTAGCAAAAACTTCCTGAACGGAATAAAAGTTGTCTGAAGGTTATCCAAGATGGGAAGACAGAAAGATAAACACAGATAAAATGAAACAGAAGCAAAGGTCCAAGTCATGGATGACCATGGATACAGCAAAAGAGGTTTTGGATAGTGTACAACAACAATCAATGAGCCTCCTTTGAGTTAAGAAGAGAAGGGATAAAAAGCTAGTTAGATTTAGTAGTTAGAACACAACTTTTATAGTCCAGGGCATACCCTAGACTGTGCCCAAACCTTATCCTAATGCATAACAAGTGGAGACTGTACTTAGTGAAAACTTCTCAGGGTGCACAGACAAACCCGCAACAGCATAGAAATTAGTTTAGGTTATGATTGAGAATGGTGGCAGTCAAAAGCTCATCTGCCCTGCATCAGGTAGTGACTCAATGGCAGTCAGTACTGGGTTAACTGACCCAAGGCTGTGTATAATGGCAATGCTGTCTCTATGTGGTTATACTCGTCATTATGGTGAGGGAAAAGGGTAAATGAAACAGAGCAGGGAGGAATTCAATGAGTACAACATTGATCCAATCAGTTACATGAACACAGATTCATGAAGACCAAAATGCAGATGAAGGGACGGACTTCACAGAGTCAATCTCTTCTACAACCATCTTGTGCCAGCATACCCATGACTCTGATCCATCTGAGTCTGAGTCACCCAGAGTCATCTTGGGGCTCTTCCTCTGTTTCCTCACCATCCAAGCTTCCTTGCTTTCTATAATATGCCAAATCTGCTCTCAGTGTTCATAATGCTACAGTCCATGAAGCCCTGTTGTGTACTCTCGGGATAGGCCCAGATATTCTTGATAAGCTTAATGACAAGGTGTTGCACAAAATAGGTATTCTATTGGTGACACCATCTGCTTGAAAGAAGGCTCTCAAAAGTGGTGGAATGGACTTGGACCTGATGCAAAGCACAAACAGACAGATATGAACTCCTCAGTTGCTGCTGCAACACACTCCAAGTTAAAGAAATTTGCTTACAAAAAACACTATCACGAGGGTGGTGGCTCTCACTTCTCAGGTCCTCCAATGAGGGCTGGGACAATGACAATGACAATGGGGCCCCAGATAGAGACTATTCTCTCTACTACTTTGCAGAGGATCATAAAGTTTGGCTCTCAGTTCCTGTGTAATGACCTAAGTCTTTTCTTGAGGCCTAACAAGCCTAATAGTGGGAACTTGTCACTGAACCTTCAACAATATCATGAGTAATGATGTCATCGAGAGTGATCACAGACAAGATAGAGTAGCATGTCTCTCGAATGAAGCATCCTCTAGGCACACATCATACTCCCTTGAATAAATATCCCATTTTCTGCCGTGAAGTCCTATCATCCTTGCTGGCTTCATCACCAAACATTAGCATCTCTGGATCAGGTGCAATATCTGCAATATAGTTCATAAAAACTGCTCATTTGAGGGCATTCTGTTCAAGCACACGATAAGAGACATATTTTCAGGAGATGTCAAGATGCTAAAGGGTTTGAAAAAAAGTGGGGATGGAGACTACAATACTGTGGTGGGACTCTAACTCATGTTGCAGCTTATCCAGGTAAAGGGAATTGGACTGCTGATACAGGGATTTGATAAAATTGAGATTCTTGAAACTGAGTGCATGATGACATGCTTGTTTTTGCATGGTTGGACGAACAACATTGCTGTGGCAAAGTATGTTGTAGATGAGGGATTTTTTTAGGCCAAAAATGCAACAGATCTTTGGGACACTGTAGTCATGTTGGAAATACAGGATGGGAATGTGGGCCTTGAGGTCTTGTGAGACTGTATGTTGTGGCATGGCAGCACTCATCCACTGGTTATGGGATTGCACCTTGGCTGTTCCCAAGGTGTGTCTCTACTTTTTTACAATTTTGTATATTTATGAAAATAGCTGTAAGGCCTACAAGCCTAATAGACCTTATTGGTTGGAGATTACTTATTACAAGCACCCTATAGCCTATCAACAACAGCCATTGTCCTGAAGAGGACTTTGGTTGTTTCAGAAGTGTTATATATACTAAAAATCTGGAGGAAATCTGGGTCTGTGACTACTGTGTGAAGGCAATGTACATAGAAGCAGAATGATGATTGAATGGAGCATGGAACACAGCCAGGACAGACTGTACTGATCAATAGGTGGAATGAAGACTATAACTGAAAGAGATTAATGATGGTATAAAGTTTGGAGGTATAAGTCTGAGACATGTCTGTTGATTTGAGGTCAAAGGTTGTCCCAGGTATTCCAGAGTTGAAACAGAGTTGGACTTGATAATATCTAGGTCTGATGTCAAAGGGTGGTTTGAGATATTTTGGAGTTGACCAGAGTTGGACTTGGTAAACTCTGGGTTGTGACAGGTAGTTCATATGGCTCACCCAAGTTCTCTTCTCTCTCTTCCCTTTCGAACTGCTGTAACACACCTAGATTCAACACAAGTGACATCACATCACTACCCCAATTCTTAGAATGAATTGATTCTCTCTCATCTGATATTGAACTAACCAATGTACAGAAAATACAGGTATCCATCCAATACATGTATAACAATGACACTGTACTATGGAAAACATTACCCGAAACATCTGCATTACATCTGGATTGGTTGGCATTCATATCTAACATTCTAACATTTTATCCAGGATGTGAGGGCAAATGTCCATACCAATCACCACCAGCATATTAAGACACTATTGACACTCAATCAGATATCATGGACATCACCACAGCCAAGTATATGACTATCTGACAATGCTCAGAAACTATTACACCCTTACCCAATCCATCCTATGATGTTCTAGCGCCAAGTAACACCTTGTATGATATAGTCGATGCCAACCTTTCATTTAGCAATTCAATAGATGCATCTGAGAATCCATGTCCATCATAGACATATGGAGGTGTCACCTCACTCCCAGATGATTCTGTGAACTGCACCTATGAAGAAACCGACAGTATCCTTGCACTCTATTACAAGGTTGACACATCTGAAGATCTGTGCCTCGCAGTGACAAAAGAGGATTTCATATACAACAAAGAAATATTATGTATTTGAATCCTCACACCAATTCCATTCACCATCTCTTATGCTGATATAACATCCATTTCCAAAACAGCACATGAAGATCCATGTCTCACATTGATACAAGAGGACTGCATATATGACAAAGACATACTGGATATCTTCATTCCCATCCTCACCCCAATCCCATTTACTGTCTCTCATAATCCATTCCTCCCCATATCATTCATCATTGACCCCCACTCTAGTACATCATCACAGCCAACATCACCCCCACCACATTTACATGATGCAAGCCCATAGTATATATGCAAAAGTCTTCTTTCTCAAATCTGTCCATACAATATCAGATATATTTCCCATTCTTGTTGCATATATCACATATATGTCATTGTACATCCAGCTGCACAACATTCACCTTTTCATCTTCACAATTGATTTATCCTTGAACCTGTCTTCATGCATGCAAGATAGTATCCATTTGATCCAGGCATTTGACCTTATGTGTCCATGTCTGTGACGCATTGGATACCTCTCAATCTGATTGGGCATAATCTGGATGACCTGGAGGTCACCTGCATAACATTCCCTAGGGAGGAGAGTAGTCTTCTTAGACTAGCTCTATTATCATTTTTTGCAATTCCTGTTCATATTCTCATCTCATTTTCCAACTAATCAATCAAGGCTCGCACATATTTCTGCCCTTAGAAGCTGGTCATTCAAACTACTATACAAGTTATTGCATGTGTTGAACACTATTCAATGTCCACTATGTATCCATTCCACCCCAGGTTTCATCCAGTGATCTTCCCAGTTCCCATCACAAAGAAAAAATCAAAGAAAAGCCATACAAAAAACATTCCTTTTCAGCCATCTGTCTCTTGCTCTCAAAGAGAAAGAAAAACAGTTATATCTGTGTCTAACAAAATGAACTCACTACTTAGATATTCACTTTGAACACATGCCAGACACAATGCACATTGACCTGAGTCCATTATACTAGAATCTTATGATAACTCAATAGACACAATGGATGCACAAAGAAGATAAACCAAGTAGGATGCTCACCATCCTGTGTTGTGTTTGAGTTCCCATTTATCTTTCATCTCTCCACTATGCTTTCTTCTTATATCTGCTCCCTTCTCACTTAGGGATCACATTCAAATCAGATATGGACATAGACAACAGATCAATAATGGATATATTTGAATCACTACTACCTTGACATGATGGACTCTATATTTACAGACAAAAAGCCTACTTCATCCCCAGCACCCTCCTGATCACATCCAACTCAATGCATTGGCTATCTACCTTTGCCCCCATATCTGCCATCTCCACCTCAGCAGCCTTCATCTGTGCTTGGTTCTTGAGGATTTTCACCTCAAGTTTCTTCATGGCCCATACTCCTGTGTTGAGTACCTGATACACCACCTGTGCCTTAGGCTGTGTCTTCACCTGAAGAGCTTTCTTCAGTGTTTTCTCTTCATTTGTATCAATGAGCTCAAAGGGCTCTTCCACCAGACAATGAACACATGTAGTGCAAACTGAGAAAGCATCAGTAAAAGTACAGACCTGAAGAACATCTGTTCTATTTACTGGGTGCTGTTCCCTTTCCCTTCTTATCTGTCATGCCTTCGTCTTTCACAACCTTCTGCATTTTCATCCATTCAAGTGACTTTGTGCATTTGACCTTCAGCCTTGTGTATACAAAGCACATCTGGCCCTTAGGTTCTTCACAGGTCTCAGAATGACCCATGCATGCCTTGCATGGAACCTTATAAGTCACAGTGGGCAAATTGCCTGAGACATTCTTGATGGGTCACAGATCCACATCTTCCTCATCTTCATTGTCATCAAGGATGGTGCAACTGTGCTGCAAACTGAATTAACTATAGTCTACACAAGATAACAAGAGAAGAAACTCACCTTGGCACATGCTGGCATCTGCACGTATGCATACATCCCACTGGATGTCATTGATTCAGCTGGAGGAGGCATGGGTATGTCCTTGTCTGTGTTGTCCTTCTTGCTTGAGGTATGATCCGAAATCCTGGATCCATCTTCATCACCAGGATCCTCTCCTTGAGTGGACTTGACTGGTCCCTGTTCAACATGTTCCTGTTCCTCATGTCCTTGTTGCTCTGCTTCTTGTCGTGCACCCTTGATTTCGGCTGTCCATTTGCCAGAAAATGGTTGGGATTTAGCCATCCCTTCCATGATGTGTGGTCTCATGGCTGGATGGATCCCAATCACACATACCACCAGGAGACACACATGGAGTTTTGTCTAAAAAGAGAGAGTTACATCAGTAAAAAGATATGTCCATATAACACTACCACACACCAAGGATTCTTCCCAAACTCCTACCCATGTTTCCTGATCCTCTGCCAACATCTCTTTGTCATCTGGGTGGGTCTTGATCAGCATGTCCACATGCTCATAAGCTGTGTCAAGTTCCTTCTGTGCTAGCATTGTTGAGCTGTCATCCACAAGTGGCTGAGAAAGGACAAGGATATCCAAAATGGATTTCATGATAAAGGAAGTAGGAATTGAAGTGGAAGAAAAGCTGTGGATGGAACTTGATGCATTTTATTGTGGACACATCCTTTGTACACAACTTCAAACTCCACTCCACCCAGTCATGTGACTGGCTAGGGACAGCCAGTATCCAAAGTCCTCTGTGGATGTAGGAATCCAAGGTTCCTTGTATTTGTATCCTGCTGTTTGCCCACTTTATAGTCACTAGGCATCCATCTTCAAGTCTCCTGCAATCCATCTAACTATCCATCAAGCCATCTGTCCATCTGTTTGTAATCTGTATGTATCCATTTTGTCCATGTTTTCATCTGTATCCATTCTACTTACTGGATTGACTACTAATGTCACATTAGCTCATGCACACCCTTCATATGATTTGTTTTCTTACCTAGATGCTTGATACAACTTGTAGTGACTGTGTTACCATAGACAGACACTCCAGACATCTCCAGACAGTCTTGACCAGTCTAAAGGCACCACAGCATAGCAGGATTGCACAGCATCACCGCCAACCCTTTTGCATATGATGTGTCCCTATCAACAGTCATAATGGAAGTTTTCAGTGCCCTTGAAGTTTTACTACACTGTATCTACTTCCAGCTATTTGATATAAAGTCTAAGGGTATGCCCTGAACTATAAATCTCCATCATACCTTAGTACGAATATCTTGTATAACTTGTCCTAGTCTTGTTTATCATATCCAATCCTCTTATCTATACACATCCTCTTCATGATCTTCATGCTGAATCTCTGAAATACAAGGACCAGTGAGTTTGGCAAGGGCATGACACATAAGCCCTGTGCCAATGTCCTCAACAACTCCACTCCTTGGTCTGACAGAGGAGGTACAGTGTAGATGATAAGGGGGCACTGATAACCTTCCTGGACTAAGCCAATCAGGTCAAAAGCTAGAGATAAGGGTGTAAGGGTGCAATATGTTTGACCCTAAAGGGATTCAAATATAAGTCAAAGTATAGGAGAACAAGAAACAGGAAGTCCAAGACTTCAGATGATTAGAGAACAAGGATATAAGGACACCTGAGAAACATCTGAGCATCAGATTATGAAGGAGAAAGCATAGAGAATGTAGGACTTGAGTAAGAGTGTTGGTAAGTTGTACAATGGGCACTGGTCTTCATATTGAAGACATTTGAGATGACATGAGGTGAGTAAGAGACGATCAGACACCAACTGGGTGAAAAATGTATTCAGAAATCCAAATACAGATATTTATAGTCTTGGAGCATACTCTGGATGTAACAGACACTACTATCCATCAGATTATTTCCCCATTTTTCCTCCTTTTTCCTATAGCTAGAACACCAGATAACCACAATTAACCTCTATAACCCGGACACTATGCTTTCACTAGTAACTGATTCCTAATCAGTTATACTAGTCACACAATAGTCACACCCTAGATATTATCTAGCATCTTATCCAAGACATCACTATATGTCACACTGTGACATCACTCGGTGTAATGACTTAGTTATTCAATCTATGAACAACTGGTAGTTGTGATGGCTTTGCTAGCTAGAGGGCACTTGCAATGAGTAAGTCTCTGTGAGAAGGTGGTCTATTAGGCTTGTAGGCCTCAAGAAACTAGGGAAAGAACAAGAGAACTAGACTAGAGAACTAGATACTAACTAGATCAACTACTTATACTATAGAGATAGGGGCACAGACCGAGCAGTGCTTATCTATAGATACTATACTAGG
>JBBPTD010000831.1:0-16282 GCA_038093895.1 Boletus aff. mottiae
TTTCTGTTTATCGTGTTCAAGACAGGCGCGATAACATACAGCTAGAGTCATTCATATTTGAGTATAAACCAGACAACCATATTTTCTACGTCGTAGCCGAACATTAATAATCCCCTGCTTGCAGTGATAGCGTTATTTCGTGACAAGGCCGCGATGTGGTAGACCAAGTTGGATCAACTTGTTACGGCCCAGGTGGGTGTACTTACGGTCACTTAAACGATCCCTTTTTCCAGTCCATGTCTTACCTTCAAGACATGCTGTCAACTTGTATTTTCTCCCGTGGATCGGCACGAATTTCCTCCCCCGTGATCGCATCCGAGATATCCGACCTTCGCACCAAGTTCAGGCCACGGGTACCTGGTTTCACCTGATGTTTCAGTAATGATAGACGAAGATGATAAAAGCCCTAGCGACCATTCTCGAGCTGCTGCAGCTCGCTCGCGCAATACGTTATGGGTATTATTTCCAACCTTTTACTCTCTGCAAAGCATCGATTATTCGGCAAGGCGGCTTCGTCTTCTCTAGATGACATTTCCCTATCCCAGGTGGATGCGACGCCACCACTGCAGGACACAGTTGACAAAGGTAGGCAAACTTGTCGAGGTTTCCTCTAGAGCTCACCACCACTCACGCCGACTTGGTCAGACGACAATGCTGACAAGCGATGTTGCAATCGCTCGCGTTTTCTCTGTTACTTCCTGCATGTCTTCCTTGTTGCCCTTCATACTCTCCTTCTCGTGATATCCACGTCGAATCATGCAGAACATCGAATCACTCTTCCATTTGACAACGAGGCATTCACGACTGGATTAAGCGGTGGACTGCAAGCATTTTACGTCGTACGTCGTGAGATGACTCTTTGGACACGCTGACCGGTAGTACACTGTCAGCTTTACACAGCTCTACTAGTCTTCGTCACGCAAAGCCTAGTGTTGTCAGTCACCTTTTCTAGTCCAAAGACGGTGACACAGATCCACGATATATGTGGCGCTTGGAGCGGTCTTGGTGCTGCACTGAGTACGCTCTGGTCGCAAACCAACATCGCCTCGTCGGTATGGTCTGTCGTCCTCGTGACGGTGTACTTCGCCTGCGTCTCGGTACTTCACGTGGCCTCATCAACTATGGTGCAACTTCAACCGCTCAATGAAACTGTGACGAGGACAGTCCCAGCGGTGAAAACCTGGCCAGGCACATCTGTTAACTTCGGTACATTGGACTGGAGTGCGGCTGTAGGCACCCTTCCGTTCTTGCAAAACTTGTACGGAAATGCAACTACTGGACTAGCTAACAATACTCTGTACGATATTCCAACACAGAGTTTCGTTAACGCTACTGTCAACACAACTATGGTGAACGCACACTGTGGTCCACTTACAAACCTTTCGGTTATATCCACTCCGGGGTTTGGAGATAGTTTCAGTTATGGAGTCAATGTTTCAATTACAGATATGGACCATTCCGTCATATATGTTTCAATACCACCATGTAAGGTGCTTACTAGCGATGGTGAATACCCCGAACTGATGCATGACGACAGTATTAAATGAAGTTTGGTTGTCACCAATGGTCAGCTTTCCAGTATAAAGTGAATATTGTAATCAACCAACAGTTCTTCAGTGTGAAGGATATAGACCCTCAGCTTCAACCTGCAACTTGAGAAGATTTATTATTTTTATTGTCTCAGCAGCAGTAGAAACTGATAAATCTGTAAATGGCATCAACCCAATCTATTTCAATGGATCTTCAAATACCAGTGGTAAGTGATTGCAATAGCTGAGCCTCGACAACTAAATTGTGCTATGTATCATTCAGGTCCTACTACTCCCTGGCAGAATATTTCAATACCTATACACTTTGTAGCATGTACTCTGAATGCAACAACAAGCATGGCCACCTTTGACTCCTCTTCAAGTCAGCCCAAGCTGCTCAACTGGGACAAGGATCCAACAGATGTGGCTTGGTCAACTTTTTCACCTGGTGGTGACATGGATCTCACTGTTGCAGTTTGTCAATTCTGCAACATACATGGTTACTTCGATCTAATGAATTTAAATAGATTTCTACTGCAATGCATCTCCAGCTAGGCTCTGTTTTGGAATCTGCCTATTGTCTACCCATTATGGAAATGGGAACCTGGTATCAGATCCCTGCCTTTGAAGCGTATGCCATTTATTCCCCCCGTTTGATCCTCTGGTTAACAGCCATTTTAGATATGTGAACTCTCTTTTAGGCATGGGCCTATCATTCTGTAACGTAACTAGGTTACAGGCACAATATGCTGGTGGGACTCCCCTTGCACACTACACCGGTACCCCATCCTTGCTGACAAGGGGTCAGATGGAGCATGTTGTTTCCCGGATTGCTGCTCAGTTCATATGGTTAGGTAAGCATTGAAATTATATGGTATGTAGCATGTCTCACCAATTGTACAGCCGGGAAACTGGGTAGTACTGGAGGCGGCTTTGACAGACAAACAGCAGAAAGTGAAATCACGCAATTCATACTGCGATGGAGGTTGAATGTACGTTAACAAAGTTCTCGGTATGGCAGTGCTGACACGAAGCTTTTCATCAGATTAATCCTCTACCAGTGAGTTTGAAGCGAGCCTCGTGGAATAACATTCTCATATGATAAAGGTTATCGCTGCACTCTGTGCATCAGTTGTCCTATTTGTTGTAGTGATTTGCATGCTTTGGGACCAACATTCTCACCCGGGGGTGCTATCTTCTGCTGGCATGCTGGGAATAATGTGGCTTGGCTCACGCCCACAGTCACAAGCGCTCCGTGATTATCTGAGGGAAAAGCAAAACCCGTCTGTGGACGGTCTGCGTGCTTCCTCGATGTTCAAAACCGTTTTCTCGGCACGCCCCGCATGTGCGCATATCAACAGGGAAGACAGCAGTAAATGTTACACAGCTGCTCCGTTAGACGAGCTGGGAACTCACGCCAGCAGTTCTGGGTGTCCAGATTCTCTGGAACAGGGTGCGTACTCGACAGACAGTCAGACCTGTTCTAATCTGCCAGTGTGGTCGTAACAGTGTCTGAGAGGAGTCTCCGCACAGGTGACTTGTACAAACCTCGCGAACCCATTCATACCCCAGACACCTCTCGCAGTCGTTGCTGGTGTTTCGCACTTCACATCGCACTCGTAGCCTTGCACGTTGTCCTTCTCGCCCTTCTTGTTCTTCATCCGGAGCACTCTGTCATCATTCCGATCGAGACCAACATACTAACAACTGGTCTGAGCGCGCTCCTCCAAGCAGTTTACACGGTGCGTCGATGTTGCCTTACAACAGCGATATCATTGTATTCACTCTCGCCTTAGCTATATTCTGCATTTTTGATCGCCATGACGCAACGACTTGCATTGTTCAGGATGGTCAGCGAGCGACGAAAACTGACCACTGTACATGACGTGTCTGCAGCATGGACCGGTATCGGTGCAGCAATCTACGTCCTCTGGGAACAACGACAAGTCACATCATCAGTTCTGGAGATAATTGTGGTAGTGACATACCTCACATCAATGTTATTCCTGCACATTGGCTCGTCATCCATAGTGCAGTGGCAAGTATTCAACAGCACCCCCGTCGACATCCTTATCTCCGACTTGGCCTTCCCCGGCAACGCTGTGAATATCAGCCAGTTACAGTGGGAAGAGATTTTTCCCGTTTTGCAATCCATCAGCCTAGATGCAGGCATGCCCACGTATGGTTTATATAACAATACCCTCTATGATATGCCTCGAGTTCCAACAGCGAATGGCTCATTCTTGGAAGCATCTGTCAATGCGACAACGCTCAAAGTGCAGTGTGGCCTGGTGCCCAATCTCACCACTGGCATGACACCTTTTGGTACGGGCGTATCGCAATCCCACTTCGTTAACTTCTCCCTGGGCGGTATTGACAAAGGAAGTTTTGTTGTATCTACAACATGTGAGCTATGATGTTCTATTTGACCCACCCCCAATGCGCTCACATCGACTGTTCACAGGGAAGGACTTCGTTCGTTTGGTCTTCCCGTATTCGCAGGTACCCATCTCTCTTTTCGTGGGCTCCGGCAGTCATCTCACATTTTCAAAGTGCACAACGTGTCCTCAGACTATCTTTTACGTGATTACAACTGGGATCGACGTGGATGATTCTGTCCGCGATGCTGTCGCTGTCAACCTGAGTTGGACGTACGTCCCAGAGTCAGGTGCGCATGACGTTCCACTCATGAATCTGCGTTCGTGATTGACATGACCTACGATAGGAGGAAATCCTCGAAACTCGACGATTTTAACTCACATCGCAGCATGCTCCATAAGCGCGCAGACTGTCCCAGCCATGTTGGATTTGCAAGAGAACCAGCTTGCTTCGACCACGGGTCAGACCGCCTCGTCCAGCAGCACATCTTGGTCAACGTGGTCGCCGGGTGATGCAACAGATTTCAGTGTTGGGGTATGTCTTTATATATCACACCTCGATGTGCGCTTATTCACGGATATACATCTTATGATGGACACTCTGGTGTAGATGGCAACCGCAATCAAGAACGTCCAAGATGGTGTACCCGCCGCCGCCATAGAGTCGACTAACAGTTACTTTTACACATATACAGTGTTTGATGCGTAAGTGCTTGTCACCTTTCCAGTTGCGACGTGTCGGACGAGAACTTGACCATGAGAATCGGACAGCTACATGATGAACTTGCTTGGGATAGATGTCACGTCCGCCGCAGCTCCCGGATCTAACTCGAGCGCGAATCCTTCTGTGATGCTCACTCCATCTCAATTTGAAAACGCGGTTGCGCAGACCACGACCAAGCTTTTATGGATCTGTATGTTACCAATTTCGTTGACCCTCTGACGATTGCACATGTTCACTCACTCACGTTCACGTTACATGCTAGCGGGACAACTCGGAGAGAGCGCAGGCGGTTTTCAACGTACCGTGGGTGAGAGTCGAGCGACGACGAACGCGCTGCAATGGCGGCTTAATGTACGCGGGTCTTCTTTTCCCTCTCCTTTGTATCGCTCACGTTTGTCATGGGGTTCGGGGTTGCTTAATAGCTCAACCCCATACCCGTATGTCCCGTCCATTTTGCCTAGCAACGATTTGTATCTCATGCGCAGCTGTGATGGGTGATGAACGAAAGGTCATCTTTGCATCAGTAGCGTCCTTCACTGCCCTCATCCTGGTGCCGTTCATAATCGGCAAAAAACCTTTTAAACAACACTCCCAGTGGATCTCTGGCACGAGCGTACTCGAGTGCCTCTGGCTGGAAGCCCAGTCCGAAGCACTTGATTCGCGGTTAACGGCGATAGAGGAGCCACGTTCTGACAGGTTGAGAGCAGCGGGGATGTTCGACACGTGTCTCGGGGACACTGGACGTTCGAGTTTGACGTCCATGACAGAGGTTGAGTAGGATGCCTTGATATTCTCTAGGAATGTCACGTTCCCAGACGCAATTCTCAGATGGCCCCGATCAACTGCGTTTAACACCTAGGAATACTCAAGTATATTTTAAATGCCTGAATTGAAGATAGTGAAGTAGTGCTTCAGAAGTCGAGTTACTGCGGGAAGCACATACTGGTATACCTTTAAGTATTATTTTATTGCGTTCATTGTTCAAGGCTCTTTTTCTGTCGTTGATTTCATGTTGTATAGCCTAGCTGAACAGATTCGAGAGGTCGACTGTCATGACGCGCGACGACACTACTACTATGCCTAATTTGGACACATAGCCCCTGAGTATCTGACTCCCCTTTGTTCGACTCAATCAGACACAAACACTCAAATGCCGGGACGCTCGTCTGGGAGAGGCGCAGACAAGTGTCCAGGCATTTGCGCCTTTGGAGCCGCTGAACTTGTCTTGCGTGGCGCGCAGGTCTGCCGTGGAGCACCAGCATAAGCGTGAAATCCCTACTCAGAAAGAGAGGGACTGAACGTCCGACGGCACAAAGGCTTTTTTGCCTTTATGTACCTTGCCCCCATATTGACACCTATTTGGGGACAACTGCTGACGGCGATCTCAATATCGGGCAACCAATAATGTAAGAAAACAGAACAGTAGGATGGATTGTAGGACATGAGACAAGTCCGTTTAAATAAAGTCAGTAGTAGTATGAAAGCGAAAGGATCGTGAGCGGAATAACATGCAAGTAGACACAGATTGAAACTATTGAAACACGATAAAAAGGTCATCATTCATAGCCTCGTCACAGCCTTGGAATCCATCGGCATTCCTTGAGCGATCATCAGACAATGTTGCCACGTACGAGCGTACAAGAGAGACATACCAGAAGGATCGATGCCATTGCGGGCGAGAATCTGGTTGTGACGGATCAACCTTGCCTGGTCAAAGCTAATACAGATGGACACCGATCGTCAGTAGTGAACACGCCACGCAACCAAAGACGTACTTGACGCGTTCTCGCCGCATGATCTCCAGCACCTCTTGTGTACCCCGCTCGTCAAGGCCAGCTCGCGAGTCGCCGTCGTTGATGTTGGCCTCGATGTCGAACATGGACGATGTCATACCGGCTTCGGCTTGGCTGGAGAATGTGGACAGAGGGATGTATTGGTTGAGGCCAAAGAAAGACTTGACTTTCATGGGTGCATAGGATAGGACGGCGTCACGGTAGCGGTAACCCACTGGTCATGGGAATAGGAGAGGCGGTGAGCAAAAGTGCTGCGGAATGTGGGTGAGAGCGACACTTACGCATTACCAGTAATGCAAAGGCGGTGAGGAGGGAGATGTAGAAGAACATGGTTCGGGCGAGTATTTGAGGGTGAGATGGTTGAGTATGTAACTTGGAAACAACAAAAGGGAGAAAGCCTTCCCTCATATCATCACGTGATGACACGCCGCGTGCATAAAGGACGATCAGAACGACGACGGACGATCAATGCAGTCTTTGTACGACTCGTTGCAGGTAACACGCTATCGAATACAGGTCGACTGAATCGCTCATCGTCTGGTCAGGCAGAATTCTGTCCACCTCTGGACACTTCGCTCCTCGCTGCACTCATCGCAGACTTGAGCCCCTCCGAACCAGACCAGGTCGACGCACTCCGCACCACTCTAAAGGAACTTGCGACCCAGGCCACAGCACAATACGAGCATGAACTCGCATACGAACTCGAATCGGCCCATCTCTCCTCGCAATGCATCACCACAGACGAATCCAACAACAGCTGCCTCGATTTCTGCGCAGAAATTACTGGAAGCTCGGCCGCTTCTGATTCATCTGCCGTCTCACGCCAGTCGTTTAGCTCGCCCCTTGGGTTCTTACTGGCCGCATTACCACACATACCACCATCGCGACTCAAACGCGCGCTCAGCCAAGCAGGCACAGACGACGAGGGTGATGTAGACATGGAATCCGTCGTAGAGACGTTACTCACCAGTGAATTCATCCGCGAACTCGAAGAGCGAGGCTTGGATGGCCTCGACGATGACGAACCTCGATCCCCACATACTCCCGACGACAACCTCTGGAAACGTGTCGAAACGAAAAAGAAATTTAGCGGAAAGGCCGCAAAGAAGAAAAACATCCGGGGAAAGACCATCCCCTTCATCGACACCCGCCAGAAGCAGCATCTTCCACCCCCATTACCCACCGGGCCACCTGCGCCAGATCCATGGACGCAACTCTCCTCCCTTTCGGAGCACCTTGCAACCCTCCTCCCATCGCACCCTGCATCTTTCTTCCAGTCCTACTTTCATTCGCCAAACTATGCCTCACCTGCAGCTGCCATCCGTGCCGCGCTCTCCTCCATCGCGGGCACCCAGAACAAATCACTTACCGATACCACCGCCCTCTTTGCCATGCTCGACGTCCTCCGCGATTCCCCCGTGTACGCTTCCCTCGACCCCGAACAGCGTTCCACTCTTTACTCCGACACCCAGCTCGCCCTCCGCGCGACACGTGGGCGCGGTGACGACGCAATCGACATCGTGTGGCTCCTCCTCGAGCTCAATCTCGATCTCGAATCCGGGACGCTCGCCATGGGCGTATACCACGTCCCACAATCTCCCCTGTCACCCAGCCGTTCTTCGGCTTGGATCTCCCCATGCTCGCCAACCTTCGCGAGTCGCGTTCGCAGTGGCAGTGCGAGCGGTCAACTCCCGAGCGGTCCACCGCCCATCCAGCCCCCACCGACGTCGAAGCGGAAGAGTATCTCCGTTTCCTCGGGGATATCTCCGACCATGGATAAATCGAGTCCATTCCAGTGGCAAACGGTACCCCAAAAGCCGCTCAAAGGCCCATACCCACACCCACTCGCGCTCCACATCCCCGCATACGACCCTACCAACCAGAGGCTGCGTTCAGCGACAGCGGGCAAGCTCCGCGGGACGGGCAACGGGTTTGGAAAGGGCGGCAAGGGCGACGTCGGGGAACTCATGCACCCCGATGTAAAACGGCGCATGGCTGCGAACCTTCAAAAGCGGAACGAACTACTTCGAGAAGCGTCCAAGGCATGGAACCGGGGAAACGCGAAAACACACGGCGGCGAAGTCGCGCTGTGTTTTGCAGAACGGGTACGCGTGCCCTGCTTTTTTCGATGGACAGCTTTGATTTTGGTATTCCTGACCATCCAATTTTCTTGTTTGATATCGACGACAGGCGCGCGAGTTTCAAGAGTTGGCGCGGCGCGAGGCGCTCAACGAAGCGCGGATCATGGTTGAGGCCAAACGGTACGCAGCCTCGTTTGTTCCGCGACTCTCTTGTGGTTTGCACGCGTCTCACGTACCCTCTGACACCAGCGCCGCAGCCACGGACTGCCACACCATCGATCTACACGGGACCTCGATCTCGGAAGCGGTCGTCATCGCCAAGGAGATTCTCGAACGCGAGGGGTGTTCCCCTGGTACGTCTTCCTCTCCTCGTCTGGTTTCTCTGTTGTTTACGCCGCTCCGACCCTTTCTTTCCTTCTCTTCATGCGCGGTGTCATGCGAACCATGTTTGAAAAACCCACTAGCGAACCCACTCCGCATTATCACCGGTCGCGGAACTCACTCCGCCAACGGCGTGGGCGTGCTCAAACCTGCCGTTCGGAATGCGCTCGTTCGAGGCGGGTGGAACGTCGGCGTGTGGGATGGGGGACTCGTCGTGCGAGGAGCTGTGCCAAAGTCATGATCACTATCCTTTACAGCCGAATAGGTATCATTCGCTGACGCGCCGTCACCCCTGGCTGGATTTATATTGTTGTGTTGTACGTCGTTTGGTTCCTCTCGTTCCATTGGTTTGGATTTGTGACGTGTGTTTGTATCTTGGTTGCTTGTCTTGTTTTCTCTCTCTCTCTTTTGTTTCCTTGACTTGTATTCCGTCGCATCTGATACCTGGATACATGCAACGTGTTTTCTGCGTTACCCTCACGTTTTCCTTCCCCTTTGTTATATGACTTCGCTTGTTGTGTACTGTAATTTGTATGTTATACAACCATGCCGACAGCAATATCCACGATTCCAATAAACGAGTCCGTAAAGACGAGACGTGTGCAAATGCAATACTGATACAGGAAAACACGAGAGCAACTGGTCCTTTCCGAGAGCTTGAAATGCCAGGTAAGACAGCATGAAAGAGAGAGAGAAAGAGAAAGATGTATGCAGCAACACACGTATGCGTCCATGCGCAAGAAAACGACAACGAAAGCAATGATCGAGGGTCAATCAATACAGACAATGGATGCTAAGAAAAAAAAGAAGGCAGACGGGACGACAACGCAGCCATCCTCACCAATTTACCGCCTCCTCAACCCTGGTCGACGGGGAGGAGGTCCACATGCTAATGCGTGCCACTCGCCGCCCAGATTGAGCTCGTCCGCTTCGGCCTCTTGCCTGTCCGGAGGCACCGGGATACCGAGATAGACCAGGTCCTCGGTCCAAAAACTCTTGAGCAACAATTCATCATCGGACTCGGAATCAGATTCGGATTGGACAGCCGTAGGCCTAGGGGCGGGCACACCCTTGGCCATCTGAGCGGGTAACCTGGCTTTAGTTGCAAGTTTCGAGTCCGGGCCAACGACGGTTCCGGAACGAGTGCGTCGCACATTGGATATCGGAGGAGGAATGGTCGATCCAGAGGCACCGCCATACGGGAAGGCGCTAGGTTTGGCAAAATCGGATGCACGGATGGTACCGGCGCGGTTCCGAGCAGGCCTACGTTTAACGGGCTTCTTTGTGCTAGACTCGGGGAGGGCGTCCTGCAGAGAACGCGAACGCATTTGGAGAGAGATAGAGGTAGACGGACGGTGTGTTTCTCTATCCAAGTGCGTGTTCGGATCACCTGCTTCGGATTCAGTTAATTAAGTGCATTTATTCACGGAACGGCGGGTAGTGAAACGTGTTTTTGAGGATGCGGGACGAAAAAGTGAAATAGAAAAGCAGCCTAGGACGATCAAGTAGATATACTGCTGTGTAGACGCACCACGGATGTGCACGGATTGGAGCTCCAGCGCCAAGTTCGATACAGGGCTTGGAGGAGGGCAAAGAGCACCCGCAGGGGCTGGTGAAATTAGCGTACCACGGCTCCTGGACGTACGAACAATGCGGGTTTCACCACGCACAGGACTAGTGCCCGGCAAGCCCAACGGTTGTTCCACGACAGACGACTTGGGTATGCCACGGCTCTTAGACGAACGGGTGGAGAGGTCTTCGCGTGCAGGGCTGGTACCAGGCAACTCGACTGGTTGCTCTCCGACAGATTCCTTAGGTGCGCCTTCCGGGTCAAGCATTTCAGAGGCTGCGGCCGACACTGGAGAGTGATCTGAGTCTGCAAGAGGGATGTCATACTCCGCGACGAATGACCGGGCAAGGGAGTGGCCCGCTTGTGATCCGTCATGCACCTCACGATGAGCAGGAAGTGATCGAAGTGCCAGTGTGAAGTCGTCGGAAGATGAAAAGATACTGTTCCCAGATAGGTGGATGGCCTGACGTTGCACGGGTACCGTACTGTCCATCATTTCGACATCAGGATCGTCAGCGTCTGGGGAATCCTTGCGAAATTTGTCGTTTCTGGTCCGGCGCCTATGCAGGTCGGGCACTTTTCGCAGCCGGGATATCACCGGAGTCGAGCAAAATTGGGGTTGATCCACATAAAATGAACCACCGCTACGAACTGAACCACCAGGCGACGGTATTTCATCATCGCCATCAGGAGTGCGGGAGAGTAATGGGATATCACTAGAACCGAGAGTGTGGGAAAGTGCCTTGGGAGGAGCAATCCAGTCTTCCTGTACAGCTTGAGAGCGCATATACGAGGCCGGAGGGCCGGAGGGATAACGCTGGTGTTTGATATGCCTGGCAGAAGACTCCCCGTGCGCATTTTTGAGCGACGTGGTAGAATCCTTTCGCGAGACCGGGCGAGAATTTTCCTTGAAGACTCCCGAGAGGGTACGAGATTTTGCATGCAAGGAGATGCGGAAACGCCGACGGGAGGATCGCCCTCTGCTTTTTTGTGTAGGCGACGGAGCAGCAGAACCCGGACGGCTATTGAACGGTGATGCAAGAGTCTGAGAGTGCGTACTGTTTTCTTTGAGGTTCCTGGAGGTGGTACGAGATATGACGCGATTGACAACAGGAACCGGTGACAGTTGCTCTGGTACCAGTGGTTTATCAACGGTCGACTCGCGTGCTGACTGCGAAGGAAATGGCGTTTGAAACGTGACATCATCCCGGGGGGCCACATCGAGGGGTACATCGGAGATATGCTCTTGATTGCGCTTTATCCTCTTTGCGAGATGCTCTCTGATATGCTCGACGTTCTTCTCTTCTATCTGTTCGGCGAGAGCAACACGACGTGACCGTTTGAGCATGCGACGGGCCATCTGGGTGTGCGTAAGATCGTCCACGTCCGGTGGAAGGACCTCTAATGGGGAGGAGGGCAACTTCTTGCTCGAATTCTGGACGTGTCTCCGTCTGTGAGAATAAGTCACCGGGGCGGATTGTCTAGTGAGCATGACAGCCCAGTGACTCATCGACAGCCGGCGACGAGATGATCGTACAAATGAAAGATTGAAAGATAGGGAGACTTTCCATTTATAATTCTGATAAGTGTTTTTCTACGATATTGTCGGCGTTGCTTATGTCATTTTGTGGCTGTGCTGCTGAACACGAAGAAATTAAGACATTACCAACTCGCTCGGCTAATCGACTCCACGGCTTTGATGTCCTCCTCCATCTAACTACTATTCTATCTACTCAGAACTCTCTTCTTTCTGAACCAACATTACTACAATGGTGGTCACTCGCAGAACACCAGTCGTGCCTCAACCGCCACTCGCACGTAATCACTCCTCCCAAGGAGTACAACGTCCTCCACGAACATCACACCCAAATTACACCGCCGGTGCTTCAAGAGACCCGGCATCCGGCGTAACCACAGCATCTCTTGCAGGCTCTTCGAATGGAAAAGATCACCGCAACAACGGTCTTGTGAGTATTTGTCTTTTGCGCAAAACCGAGTTCTTTGAACCGCTGTCCTCGGGAATTGGCACTGTTCGGCCCTTTATTCCTCACCGATCATATCCCTGTGACGGTTCGGGTTCCCGTTCTGCGTTCCATGTATCAATATTTGAGGGGCTCATGGTCGTTATTCTCAGGACAACTCCCCTGGAAAGAAGTCTAGGAAGTCTAGGAGGCATGCCAAGGCAAGCATTCTTTTCGCTCCATCGTCTCATGCTATCATGTTGACCGCTTTTAGAACAAATTCCAAAATTCCAATTTCCAAGCCTTCCTTCACTTCCTTACCAAACTATTACTCCTCGCATTCACCATCTACACATTTTCCATGTGTCCTGCGGATACACACCTCCAATCTCCGATATGTCGCGGCTTGGCAGAGTACAAGCGCCTCGTACTTGACCCCTACATCATCCCACCCATACAAGCGCTGCTTGTCCACCCCTCTGTTGCCCCTCATATCGAACATGCGAAACCCTACGTTTACCGCGCTGTCGAAATAACGACTCCGATCTTCCTTCGCACTCAACAAGAGTGGAACCTACATGTTGTCCCTCAATGGGAGAAACGTATCGTCCCGGAATGGAATAACCGCGTCGTTCCCCAGTGGAACAGGTATATCGTCCCCCATTGGGACAAACACGTCACACCTCGCATTCAACTCGTTCAATCCAAATTGGAACCCCATCGACTACGTGTTATGCAGAAATATGAACAGCGCATCTTGCCACGCGCTCAAGTGGCGTCCTACAAGCTTCAGCGATGGCGGCGCCAAGCGGAGCCATATGTCGTTCTGGCAGTGTCAAAGACGAAGGAGGGGTACCATGCGGCTAAACCTTATGCTATTCCAATAGCGAAGAGATGCGGTCACTTACTCCAGCAGGTTGCGCTATTCACCCAAGAGCAGCGTCAACAGTTTGTTGACCCTCATGTCGCAAAAATATGGGAAAAGGTCAAGGAGCTTAGCAGGGGGAGACAAGTTATTCTCGAGGCTACCCCTGAGCGTGAGTCGCCGTCACCCGACACCTTGTTCACGATCCTGGAGACGGTAGGGTACGAGACCACTGCCTCATCTGCCTATTTCCCTACGACCGCCTACGACGCCATTCCTACAACCGAGGAGACAGATGTCACGTCCACACCATCATCGCTTAGCGCCGAGACAACGGAAGTAGCTCCGTTAGCGGAACCGACTTTCACGCCAGTTCCAGAGCCAGAGACATCCACGCAACTCGCTGGCACGCCAACGGGTCTCGATTCGTTCCTGAGCGCCGGGTCTGTGCTGGCAGAATCCTTGCACGAAACAGAACCCCCCACGTCTGGCGCCTCTGCGTTCGTAGAGGAACTTGACGCTGCAACATCCTCAATCTTGGTTGCAGCGACCACTGCGTCCTCGTCGAGTGCCTTTCCCGCCGACGAGCCCACGAATTCCCCGGCGTCGGTGACATTGCCTAAAATTACTGTGGCAGCCGCGAAGGCGACGGTCCCTCCCGCGAACATGCGCGCCGACAACGAAATTGACTTGGACGCATTCTATGCTGAATTGGGGCTCGACGAACCGCTAGAAAATGCTGGTGGCTCGGAAGAGTACAACTCCGATCCTCCTAGTCCGCCCGCAGAGACCGAGGAGGAGAAGGTGGAGCGCCTTCGTCTCAAGGCCGAGGAAACTGCCCGCAAGCGCGCTGACATCGAGACTTGCCAAGCCAAGTGGGAGGCAGAGCTTCAAGCGCAGATGGAGCGCAGTACCTCCCAATTTCAGATCCGCCTGGCTAATCTACGCACCGCGGCAGCTGCTGAGCTGGCATCGTCGACCGAGGTTCGCAGTTCGATCGAGGAGCTCGTCAACGAAGCGGAGAAATATATAAAAGGGGCAGAAATCTATCTGAAGAATCTCAAAGGGGAAAGTCGAAGGTCCGAAGAGAAACTGGCCCTTTGGGACCGTGTCGCCGACAGAGTGAACGATAAGTTCAACGAACGTTTTTCGGCCACCGAAGGGGTCGTCAATGCCTGGTACAGGATCGTACTTGACAAGGAACTTGAAGAGGTTCGTAAAGAACATTCTTTTTTTTAATATATTATTTTGCTCATGACGTCTGCTAAAATGCCACAGGTCGCCACTATCGCTGCCGAAGTGCGTGAAGTGGCAGAGAAAGGCCAGTTAGATCTGGGCCTTGATTATGCGTGGCTTGAAGATGTGACGTATGACGATTGGCAGCGATACCACGCTTTGATTGGAAGTCAGTACCAGCTCCAAGATTCCCAAACTATGTAATGAAAACTGATGGTGCCTTGGATAGCTAGCGAGCAGTATGCACATGAAGTCGCTTCCATTCAAAATGGGACACATCCCAAGGTGGTGGTAACCAATCCGATGGACCCGATCCTTCAAGACCTCGAATCTGAGGTTCAGGACGTAGTGATTGGATTTGAAACACGGTTGCGTCGGATCAAACGTGACGGCGAGCGTGCATTCAACAATCATGGCAATGGCGGTGCACAAAAGGAGCAAGACAAAGGGTCTAGTGTTGAACCTGAAGTGGAGGCTGAGTCGGAGGCGTCCATCTTACCTGTGCCTCGCGAAGATGCGCGAGAGGAGCAGGAGTTTATTCCGCCTGTCGTTATCGGGCGGAGCAAAGAGGAGGTATTGGAAGCACTTGGTAGGGTTGAGCCAGTTCCTGAAGCAGAAAATCCCGTGAGTGGATCACATGCTGATCCGGAAGAAGCAGTATCACAGCTTGCGCGGGAAGTGGAGGGCAGCGCGGAGATGGTTCATACAGAGCTGTGATGCGGTGATCTGAACAAGGTTATGTTTGCTATGTTGTTAGACGTTTGATTTGGATATGGTTATGCAACTCTAGTACAACTACGACTATTGTCTATTTCACCTGTCATGACGGCCCCGAGCGAGCGAACTGACGGCGAACACGATCATGCTGAGAATTATGTTACGGTGAGAACAATTGAGCTAGTCCCTTTTTGGTTTGGAGTCTTGCCCTCCCTCCCCCCAGGGTCTTTTTCTGATCTAATAATCAGGGTAGGTCGCATGCAATCCTTCGGAGTCTCTTCGTGGCTCGCACATGGTTTCCACGCTACCGACGATGTTCAGGGCGAGTATTACGGGACTAGCACCCCTTCCACGAGACCCTGCATTTCCTTGACCACAGTTACGGTGCCGCTTTTCCCCACCAGACAAGGTGCGCCTTGAGCTTCAATACTATAACGGTACCGGGGATCGCTGAGTCCGGTCTAGCTAAGTTCGCCAGGGGCCTCAGGCTCAACGCGGACGGTGTCTTACCCTCTTCCCACACGGTGCGCCTCCGACACTGCGGGTTCTCATTGCAACGTGGTTTCCAATCGTAAACTCTATAGTATGTACCTCACTGGCATGGCCAGTACGCAAGAACGAAACGATAACGCGTGTACTTGTACCAGAACTGTCAAACCGGGTATAGGAACGACGCGCGGACCCGGGGTTCTGGCACGCCGATGATATCGGTGCTCGCGAGCCCTTGCATTTCTTATCATCAAAAGCGTCCTACGCGATTGGGCCAAGTCAACAAGGAATACTTACTACGATCACATAATCACAATAAACAAGCCTCGCGTACCTGGGCGGTAACCTGTGTTGTGCGGGGGAAGACTTTGAGGACGACGACGACGACGGTGTATGTAAATGATAATAAGTTTGGGGGGGGAGGATGTTGGATGGCGACATCTGAACCAAGGTACCAAGATTACCTCCGTGTGGCGTTCAAGTCGGTTCTTGCTCACGTCTCTTCCCTCAGGTTCGCTCGCTCTCCATCTCTTTCATTCCCTGACTCATCCTCAATCT
>JBBPTD010000832.1:0-16278 GCA_038093895.1 Boletus aff. mottiae
AACACGACCAGCGCGCAGGCAGCTGTAGATAGGGAGACAGAGGTCAAGCTTCAGGCGGCTACAGACACCTTTGAGGCCAACAAGGATACAGTCATCAAGAAGCTCCTAGATCGCGTCGTGCTCATCAAACCCGAGCTCCATCGCAACCTCAAGAAACTTGGAGGTTCTGAAGCACAGTGACACCGTCATCGGTTGTAAACCCTAATAATCATATTACATGTCCCTGGACCTGGCTTTACAGCAATGCGTATAATACCCTTATTTGCCATGATTACGGTCGAGTCGACTCATATCTAGACGAATAAATACGAATGAATATCGCCGTCAACAGGCTGAAGCTGTGCAAGTTGTAATTCTGCGCACATGCGCAGATCCTAGCTTGGTCTTGACACCGACGATTCGTGAGCTAACCACTGTAATCCGACGGGCATGCCAGACGAGGCCGAGGGAACGGGAGGGCGAGAACCATCGGATGGCGACTGAGCACTGAATGATCGCGCAGGATCTCGCTGAGACTGGCGCGGTAGCGCGATGTGTTGTGCAGGAGGTTGCCAATTACCACTAGACTGCACAGCGGAGGGTGCCACACCTCCATCCGCAGAGCCTGGACGCGGCCATTCCAAGAGTCCACTAGCCTTCAGAGACGGCAATGACTGTGATGGTGATGGCGCAGAAACAGGCAATTGGGATGTTGCCTGCAATCGTGTATTCGAAACAGCCTGAAGTGCGGGATCGATGTTGACATCATTCACCACGTTCCTGACTTCTTTCTCGCGCGCATCGTGTCCAACCTGAACCCTAACCTCAGGATAAAAAGAGGGTGACAGAAGATTGAACTGTCCATCTTGCGGCATTCGGCCATGTGGGGCGTAGTATGGCTGTTGTACCATCAGCGAAGGGCTCACATCCGATCCCGCTCGGGATACGGGGGATGTGGGTCCAGGCGATACCCCGGTCGCGTGAACGCGGGCCGTGGGTAGCGGTGGTGGCATTGGGGTAAATTGTGCCCGTAATTGTTGTCTGTAACCCGTCTGACGCTGGCTCAGGTCCTGCATGCGTACACCCCAGATCTCCTCGAATTCGCTAGACCAGTTCAGCAGTGTCTGGCTTGGTGGCTCATCAGCATATTTGAAGAGAGGCTAGATCACAAGTGAGCTTCGGCAGCGACCCGATGGAACAGCCAGATACCCAAATCGCAATTCCCACTGATAATTTTGGTGTGTGAGTCGAAGCCAACACATTAACAGCCGAAGTGGAGCTCACAGAAAATGCTTAATTTCCCTTTCCTGCCCAGAGCTTCGATCATCTTCAGTAGCCTCTCACGTGCCCACGTAAGGTCAAGAGGCATGTCCATGCGACACCGTTGCCTTCCCTGCCGAATGACACCGTCAGTAAGGAAATTTAAAAAGTCCCGGGAACTCCACAAACCAAGTTGAGTGCAAACATGCTCGAGCAATGGATAACATGCATGACAAAGAAACACCATGCTCCCATGTTGGATGCAGTATCATATTGGGTAACATGGACCCACAGGCTGTCGTCGGTAAAACGCATATGTTCGGGAAGAGCGTTTGTCCATGCCTAGAACCAGTGAAAAAAATCCATCAGCAAGCAAGCCAACACTGGATTCCACAACATACACCAACTCTCGCCTCTAGTTCTCGTAATTGATTGACAGGATATCGCCCATTTTCGCAATCTAGGCAGAGTATTCAGTGGGACTCAGTGCTACAAGGAAGCGACTTGCCATTCAATTCGTCCACGAACCTCTCTGCCTCCTCGTGTAACAATAATACCCGTATTAGTTGACCACTTTCCGAACACAGGCTATATGACGGACTCGGTTTCGTTATGAACTCTGGGAAATATTGACATTGAATATCAAAGGGACAAAAAAGGCCATTACCTGGTATTGCGGTCAAGGGAGACACCTCAAAACTTGTTTCATCAATAGGGAGGCGAAGATTTAGCTGGGAATCCGTCGCCAGACGAGCACGTCGATACAGCATCCACCCGAAGCAATCTGAGATAGAAATAAGCCAGAACACACGGCGGGCGCACTCGCGCTCTATGCAGGCATCGATCAACTCGGGTGACGGGTGGGGCGTAAGGACAGTGCTATCGGAATCGAAAATTCCGATTTTGGTCACAATCTCCAACGCAAGCTCTTGGCTGCATCAGTCAAAGATCTGATAGCTGGGATATAGAACACTCACGGTAATGCTGACCGACCCACAAGGACTTTCCCATTCGGTCATATAGCTGAAGCAACAGAAGAGCTTGGGCAGTAGCCAAACTTTGCTCACAAACCAACTGGTGGTTCTTGTCGAACATGAGCGACACAGCTTCCTGAGCGAATATTTCTCCGGCGTATCGACAAGGTGACGTTCTCAGTCGAGGCTGATTCGACAATGGAGCTGCGACTGCACACACCGCAAGAAGGAGATGTTGTGGGACAGTACCGTGACTTAGGGCCGCCAAGAACGAAGGTTGGTGAATGATCATACGCTGTGGTTGTCGGTAGGCAAAGAAGACTAAGGGTTGGAATCAGTTTCTGCGAGTTGGCATCAGGGCGTGGCGGGGACGCACGGTGAACAAGCTCCCGTGTGAGAGCTTGGTCGCGCTCGAGGGTTCGGTCATGTTGGACCAACGGTGGCGCCAACGACCGTGGGGGAGTCGCCGAGGGCGTGGACATGTAACCAAGACTGGTTCTGAGACGCTTAGTACGGGGATCGCTCGTCCGGTCATCGTCTGACGATGGTGTTGTAGATACTGCGACGTCATTGACGTGAACGGAGGTGGCGCTGAAGGATGGCGAGCGGGATGCAACCATGTCTGGGTAGGGCCCAGTACGAGCATCCGAAGAACCTTCTGGCTTGTCCGAACTGAACGGCCTGGGAGCGGGGACAAGTTTTCCCGAGGCGTCTGTGTACGTGCACTTCTTGGAAGCGAAATAACTGGGATAAAGTGTCGGGGGCTACTGAGCGGTCCATATATACTGCTGGTACTTACCAGTTGCTGCAGGGCGCTTGGGAAGAGGCGATGCGTATGAAAACGGTCGAGGCACAGAAGGGGTCAAGTAACGTACCTGTCCCGTCACAACGTCGTTTACTCTTGTGACAAGCATCACATGCCTTGCTGAAGGTGAGGAATGGTGCTCAAAGACAGGCGGAGGGAGGGTACCTTTGCGAGGCGTTTGCGCTTTGGGCCCTTGACGAATGGGATGTTTTGATCGGACCTGTCAAAGTCAGGCTGGGGATCAGGGGGATAACGGGGGACATCGGGGGGGAGGTTGGCGGGAAGGTTTGGAGGGGCAAAAGTAATGGACGAGGGTTGTGGAGGGACATCTCTGGAGCGAGCGAACGGGTGCATGAGAGGGGGGAGAGCCTCGGTTTTATTCGGGTGTGAAGGGAAGGAGAGGAAGGAAGGAGAGAGAGGAGTGGCAGATATTAAAAGGAGGGATGATGGAAAGGGCCGACGGTCTAAACCTAGCGCCGAGCAGGTTCACGTTAGCGGAGTAGATTATAATAAATGCTCGGAATGTCAACCACACTTTCTTGGCCGACCTGTGTGTCGACGAGCGCGCTATGTAGCTCATCGGCGCTCGCAGTGAACTACCCCCTTTGGTTAGATTTGATCACTCCCGATGCTCCGTCGCCCGGCCGTCCCCGGACTTTTTCTCTCGTCGGGCCGGCGGCTTTCGTTCTGATGCCGATGGCAGCAAGTGATCAAATTTCGACTCCAACGCCACAACAATTTCAGCTCAAACTGACAGGCATGATATTGGTAACGGCCAGAGTGTTTCATAACGCCGCCTGAGTCCCTGGCCGTGTTTCGTGGAACCACATTCAACTCTACTCGGCACCTTTCGCCACTTCCCACGTCATCATTTGCCGACGGCAAGAGCCAACGTCAGTATTGCTGCCACCACCGTAATATCAGTATGCTTAGTCAAACAGACCAAAGCCCATATCATCATCAGACTCCTCCTATATCCACCGGTCAACAGGCTAACTCCGTATGTCGAATAGACACTCACCTTCTCCTCCTTTTTCTCTTCCTTCTCCTCCGCAGCAGGAGGGGCAGCACCAGCACCTCCACCCGCGCCAGCCGCCGGTGCAGCAGCGGCAACAGCACCACCGGAAGGAACCTATCACCCCATGTCATCATACGATCCCACAACACATGACACATATACGCACCGACGAAAGCTTGGCGGATCCCTCAGCAATCAACTACATCCAGTGAAAATCAACAGCCCGTCATGCCTGGATTTCGAGTTCGACGTACATCATTGATCTCCTTGCCCTCGAGCTCAGAGATCAGCTTCTCGAGGCGCTCGTCATCTGCCTCGATGCCAACCGCGTCGAGAACCTTTTTGACGTCGTTACCCGAAGGAGAGGCGTTACCGCCAATCTGAAGGAGGAGATATGCTGCAATATGACGCATCTACCAACGTGTTTAGATCAGAATTTTCCTCCATGCCAATAAATACCCACTTTAGTTGGTGTTTGATGTCGAACGTTTAGACAAGACTACGGGCAGCCACAAATCACTGAGATGCTGACATGAGCCCACGCTATCACTTCTTGGTCACAGAACGCACCTTTAATCCTCGAGGGAAGACCTGTGGATTCTAACCGACGATGATGGTGTATAGTCTTCCTCTACGCAGAACCTCAAATTCGGGGTGTACTGTACAGTTCCACGTGATCAAGGTTCAGCCACAACTTCCAAATTCGTGCTCCGCTTCGCCATCACCGTTATCCTCGACCTCACGACACCCAACGACACACCATGGTGAGCCTCTCTCCATCCTTGGATCGCACTGGATCGCTCACGGTATCTCTAGGCGGATTCAGCCGTTACAGACCCCGCCCTCGCCGCCGAGCTCAAGAAGAAGCGAACGTTCCGCACCTTCTCCTACCGTGGTGTCGAGCTTGACAAGCTCCTCGACCTGAGTAATGAAGAGGTGCGTGTTATCTTTCCGAAAAGTCAGTCCTCCTAATGTCTGTTATACTAGTTCATCGAAGTGAGTGGCATGCCTCTGGTGTTATCTCACCCCCTCACTACATTATATTGCTCATCGTAGCTCGTTCACGCACGCGCCCGTCGCAAGTTCAACCGTGGCCTTAAGCGCCGCCCAATGGGCCTCATAAAAAAGCTACGCAAAGCCAAGAAAGAAGCCCCCCCGAACGAGAAACCCTCGATCGTAAAGACACACCTCCGAGACATGATCATCGTCCCAGAAATGATCGGCAGTGTTGTCGGTATTTACAACGGCAAGGTATTCCTACTCGATTCGTTGTGTCTCGTCCCGTTGTGACGTGTCATCACAGGTTTTTAACCCTGTTGAAATCAAGCCCGAGATGACAGGTCACTACCTTGCTGAATTTTCCTGCTCATACCGGCCAGTCAAACACGGTCGTCCAGGTGTATGTCTATCCATCATGCTCTTGTATCTTCTCACCTACATCACCCACAGATCGGTGCGACACACTCATCTCGATTCATTCCTCTCAAGTAGGGGTCTGGTTTTTATTCCATGTCTTACGTACTTGCTACCTCAAAATTGTATGCGATGTGCATATGAGTTAAGCACAAACGTTCCTGGTGCTCCCCATCCAGGCTGGTTTTTGAATCATCCAAAATGAGTACATCTGAATGCACGGGTATAATGAGTATACTGCGAAGATAGTCGTCCGTGTCATACTGATAAGTGAAAAACGTACGGTAAACTACAGATAATGCAGAGATAGAAAAGAGTATGAGGAAGGGTTGATAAAAGGCAAAACAAACGAGGGGACGGGTCAGCTGGATGAAAAGCAGATGGTGGAGTAATGATCGGAGTAAGGCGTGTATATGGAATTTGTGTGTTATGTACGCTGACGAACCATCGTTGCCTGGTAGCCATTCGGCGGCAGTGCTTGTGTAAGCTCTCCGCTGGCTCGTGGAGGCACATACGAGGACGGTCGTGCGCCGGGCAAAGGTGTCGAGGGATTCGTCGCCGATCGCTGTGCGGCAACCCAGTCCACATCTTGTGGTTGCGGTTGCCGAGATTGCTGTGATTGAATCATCACAGCTCCCTGTGAGAACGAAGTCGGGTATACAGGCGACGGGTACGATAACGGCGCATGGGCCAGGCCAGGGTGTGGGTGAGGCGACTGCTGGCGACCATTTCGCAGTTGAGACTCACTTGGAGCCGAATTCAGCGTGGGTCGTTCTGGAGGGACCGGTCTCACTGTGTTACCAGGGTTCGGAGAACCAGAAAATACTGCTGAAGCAGGAGTTCTTCCGCCTGCCTTTAACCGCATGTACGTGTCGCATTTCCTCAGGAAGTCCTTGCTGGGAAGCTCCAAAGTGTTTGAGAAGTATTCTTGGTCATGGAGTATGGGGAGAAACTCCTCGGGGACAGTGTAGAACTCATCCTGGTTTTCCAATAGGGAAGTTACCACCCTTATCGCTCCGAAGCTCTCATCGCGGACTGCATCCCGACCCCGTGAGTAGAGAATGCTTGGACAAATGACGGTCGCAAGGTTTGGTAGGTCCATCTTGCTTCCGGTTGACTCGTCCATATGGGCAAATGAGGCGACCCATTTCAAGAATACAAAGAGCACTTCCATCGTATCGCGGTGGCTTTTGGGAAGTAGGAGCGAGACCATGTGAAGGCAACGCCGCCGTTCCGAATCTGTGGGAAGTGCTGCAATGATTGATGTTCAGTTAAATTACCGCGGTCATGCAACGCGCACGCACTTTGTGAAGCAATTAGTAGGCGATGCAACTTGAATGTCATCAGGGGTTCGGGTAATTCACGCAAGAACTTCTTGAGAAGTGCGGCCAGCTGCACTGGATTGTCTTGAGTGAGATCAACGGACAATGGATCATGGTCGATAGCCTCCGTGAGATCCTTGAGACGTCGAATATTTCCGTTGCGACGAAAAATTCCCTCCACAGACATGTCTATAGGGTAAATCAGTTGATAGTGCACTCCTGGCTGAGAACAATACACACCCATCTGTCGCATGGCAGAAACAACATCGTCGATGAAACTAGGCACTCTCAAGGTCGCACGAGTAGCACCATGCAAGGAATCTGAGCCCTCCCGTTCGACCAACAGTTCTAGCGGAACACAGAAGACACCTAAATAGGGCTGTGAGCGACTATTTGTTACCAAGTAACGATACTGACCCTTTTTCTTGACGTTTTTCTTGTCGCCAGCTTTGAATAGCTTGTTCCAAAAACCAGCCTTTTTCGTCTCCACGAGTTCCAAGAGTTCATCCAGGTCCATCTGGTCTTTGAGAGGAGAGCGTTGCAAGGCGAGAAGGGCACAATGTCTGACAATCGCAAGTTCAAGAGCACTTAGTTCGGCGATATGGGGTATCGTGCTCTGGCGCGGTAATGAGCGTTGCTGCTCACGAGCTTGAGCCACTTCCATTAGTTGAGGGATATCGGCGAGGGTGATACCATCATCTGGGACGTGGAGAGGTGCTTCCTCAGCGCCGCCTGCGGGAGAGTTGGGGGCAGAATCATCCACAATCTTCACCTCAGTGTTGTTGCGTATTAAGGGGGGCCGTCCAGACTGTCCCTGGAAATTAGTGTCTAGAACGCCTGGGGATCGCAGCTGTGCACGGGACGGAGGAAGTGATGGGCTTGATCCAGGTTGAGAAGGCTGCCGGCCTGGTATAAGGTTACCAGGAGGAGGTCCTCGCTGAGGCTGCGGTGACTTAATTTCTTGTTGCGAACGTTGCGCGTTGACAGGTTCCGAAGGATGGACTGTCCTGCCAACAGGACTCTCTACAACAGTTGATCTCCTGGGCAATCGTGCTGTGGCAGATAGTTTGCGATCCAAATGAACCGATTTCATCCGCATGATGTCCCCAGAATTGCGATACGGATCTTGATCTGCGCCCTTAATGTTGGGAGCAGATGAGCTAGCTAATTCGTGGTACTTCAGCGAGGGGATCTTGCTGGAAACGATGCCAGTAAACATACCCGGGGAGAGTGGAACGACACCTTGTTGTTTGAGAACAAGGTACAGACGACGAAGAGCAATATTAAGCAGGAACGCGTACTGTTCCAGACGAGATACCGCTTGGAACCCACTGCGGCAATTAGCATGCGAGTGGTCGTTGCAGAAGATCAGAGTGGGTACGTCGCCAAATGATGGTGTCTCCTTGACAGACTCGACACCATATAGAAACATACTGACGTTGGCAGGGGGTCTACGTGAAGCCGGTGGCTTCGATAGATCCTTGTCAACTTTATCCTTTTCCTTGTCTTTCTCTTCCGCAGCTTTTGGTGGCGTAGGATCCTTCGGAAGTGGGACTGCGGCAGCCTTGCCACAGTTGTTACATTGCAAGCAATGCGAGTGCCACCGCTGATATGTCGCCAGTCGAACACAATCCTCCTCGACCGCCTGGGCACACTTTACGCATCGATCTGAGGGAGGATTGCTTACGGAGAGTTTTGAAGGCGAGGCAGCCAAGAATGGAGACTCCCCAGCTAGTTCAGGAGCCAGACTCCTAAATCCGTACGTGACTCCTTGAGTGCCTAGATTGGCACCGCTGGTTTGTCCCACCACTTCACCACTACTGTTTTTGATGATCCGGCGCGCAGCTGGATCTCCACCCTGCACTGCAAGGAGATGCAACTTGTCCAAGAAAGAAGGCATCGCTTCCCTGACGCTCTGTTCCCTCTCCAGTTTCAGCGCACCCGTTAAGGCGATGCGGATTAGGATCTTGAGGTAATGAGCTATTCCTGTCACGAGGGCCAAAAGTTCTTGCGTCATGCCTATTCGACGCGAACCGGTTTCCTGCGTGCGGGACAGCAACGTAAAGAGATCGACCGTTTTTCGACAAAGCATGCGGGCTTCCCGGACATGAGACATCCCTGCAAAATGACGTAAGAAATCTGAATGCAGACAGATGGTTAAGGGCTACCTTTGAGGTTAAGCCTTGCACAATGGTACTCGAGATCGTCGATGGTACCAAAAAGGACCTCCACGTGCAGAATAAATTTCTCTGCCATCCTGATGGCATCAAGATATTGCCCATTACTGACCTGCCGCAGCATATCCGATATGCACGCAGCACTGGATTCCTCAAAAGCCGAAAGAACGCTGAGAAAGCGATATTAGATACTTGAAGAATTCAGTGTCAAGATGACTCACGTCCAAATTCGGTACACCAACTGCTCCATCCTCGCCTGTTTTTCCTTGAGAGAGACGGGTGTTTCGCGTTTCTCCTCGTCGACATACGAGGGCTCCAGCTCCGATCCATCACTTATGGAACCGCTTGACCTCCGCGAGACCACTTTAACGTTCCAGAACTAGACGACTCGATAAGGGACCAACTGACATAAACCCCGCACCGCGTACCTTGTTAATCATGTAGCACTCTGGATGCCAGCACTCGTCCCTCATGTTACGATTGATCTCGACGAACTGCTTCAAGATCGCACTACTGCAACCTGCGCATTTGGTGGCAAAACGCGTCGAGTAATGAAAATGGCAGTACACGTCACCATCGTGTTCGTAGTAAGAATCCTGAGGTCCGAAGAGAGTCGGACATAAGGAGCAGGTAAAGTGTTCCACGTGGTACTTTTTGTCTAAGATTCGTGTGAGCGGAAGGACGAAGAATGCAGTGAGAGAGGGGGGGACTGACTGCATGCGGTGATATAGCTTCCACGCAAAGCAAGGCCACACTTTGCGCAGATGAGATTGAGACGACGGAAGTAGTCCCTTTCGCATAGAGGTTGCTGCTTGCCATCTGGCCCATCTATGGGGAAGAACTTGGCGGCGACGACATCACCGCAATCCTGTGCGATAATTTAACATTGGGAGGTGTACGTCAAGGATACCACACACCATACACTTGAAGCAGTTGAGGTGAAAAACTGTGCCGAGTGCGCGGACGAATGCACCCTGCATAGCAAGACCGCACGCTGAGCATGATCTGGAGGGGATGGTGGCTGTTTGATGTGATTGATGAAATGATATAAGCGGACTCACGACGACGATAGGTTGGAGGTAGCAGAGGACGTAGAGGTGAGAGGACCGCCCTTGTTGGGGGAACTAGAACCGGACGAATTTGAGTGGGCAGAAACGTCGGATGTAGTGCTGTTGCGGCGTGTCCTATCAGGGGGACGGTCGGAAGTGGGAGTGCGGGTGGAATGATGGGAAGGGCTGTTCGGTGTGGTAGGACGACTCCCCGAGAGGAAAGCGGGGGACGGTGCGAGGAGGAGAGCGGAAGGTGTGCTGGGATCATACCTGGTGGAGGGACTGTGGTTGAGGTCGTCGCTACGGGCATGCGGAAATGCATCCTGCTTTGGGGAGAGGTTGATTCGGGAAAGGTCGTTTGTTGAGGCCACGGTGGATGCTCTCGTCGGGAAATGCGGGCGATCGGGAAGACGGGAAGGGCTCGTTGGGGGCGCGGAAATCGGGCCAGGAGGGCTTGAGAGGGAGAGGTGGTCGTTGCGGAGACGAGCTGCCTCTGAGTCAAAGGCCATGGTGGGAGTAGACAAGGAAGATAAAACACAGCACGGGTCTCATGCGAGAGACTCCCGGTGCTTGAAGGAGGAAGAGAATGACGAGACTAGTACTACTCAGCAACGAGGAAGCGGGCGTGACAACAAGTCACACCATCCGTGACAGGTAAGTAACCATGTGTGATAATGCCTCTTTCAATCCCCGATTCAACCCCGACGGCACCAGATTGCAAGTATCACCGGCACCGTGCCGAACCATCGCCGGACGCTGTCGTCCTCGGGCTTGTCTATAAAATATAAAATACGCCATCGACCATGGATCCCCCTTCATCATGCATCCGTACCAGCACGTCTTTCTTCACCGCGGACCCTCCCGCATCTTCTGGTTCTTCATCGGCGCTGGCGTCGCCACCTGGTGGCACCACTCGTCCATCATGCGCGACCATCGTGCCCAATACTTTCCTTGCGTGATGCACCGTCGCGTACAAGATTCACCCAGCGACCCCCCACCCCGGGAGGCTGCACCTTGGAAGCCGTCCTGGGGTCCGGACCGAACCCCGGCCGGATGGCATCCACAACGCGACTGGGAGCAGGACAAGGAGCGGCTGAGGCATATACAGAAACGCGCCGGAGAAACAGTCCGTAGCCCCATTCCATTCCACCCGTTGCTCACATCAAACCATCACCCCAGGTCATTGATCTCTCCGAGTCCACACTTGATTCCATCGTCACCAGCGCGGAGTCCCTGAAAGCTGTACGTACACATCTTCTCCGCCCCACCTCACGAAATCAATTCACAACACAGAAACTCGCCGAACTGCGCGCTGAGCGTGAACGTCTCGAGGCTGAAAAAAAAGTCGTCCAATCGGATGCCTAAACAGCCATATCGCTCCGTTCATCCGTAATCAGCCACTCTCCAGATCTAATTGGATCTTATCTCTGTAGCTATTTATCACATATGCATATGTAACTAGCCTGTCGTATGCGTCATCTCCGGACTCATGGTATATAACCACCATTTAATTGAAAATCCTCGCCTGCATGACCCTAAACAACCACACTTTCCTCCGTGGAGCGAACGTAATCTGGCCTGTGCGGATCCAATTTCCCTTGTTCCTCCGCTGGAAATTGACAAATGGTGAGCACCTCCCCAAAGACGCACAAATCTCATCAACTCACGCGTCGCATGCCAGAAATAGACAATAAGACCAACGATAACCACAGAAAACGCGGGAAAATACAACCAAAACGGCGAAAAATGCTGCACCATTCCTGAGCGGCCGGCTACCAACAACAGAGAAAAACTTACGAATAGGAACAAACCTATGATTCGTCAGTCAGCAGCAGACTTTAGTCAAAGTTTATGCGGGGCCACGTACCAAACAAGAGACCATAGAAATCACTCGTGAGCAGACTGATGTTGAAATATGCAGACGAGGCGGAGCGGTACAGCAAAGGGGCGGTCGTATACAGGATGAACAATGCTGCGAGAACGAAATCAATAGGTCACCGATAATGATGAGCGGAATGCTTACCGGTGGTATACGCAAGTAAGAAGCCAACTGGGATATAATGTCTGAATCGTGCACCACATGCGGTGGACAGTTCTTGACTCACTTGTCGCACCATTCCACGAAACTTGCGTCATAGCGTAGTGTTCTAGCGCAGATGCTTGAATCCCGTTGATCAAGGTTCCCCACATACCCAGCTGCCCAACGACCTGTGATTGAAAAGGTGGGCTTGATCAAACACTACAAGCTATCGTCTTCTTTACCTCGTACAGGGGTCTTTTTCTGACAAAAAACTCCTCGGTTGCGTTGGCTACGGAGGAACGGTGTCAAGTGGCGTATCACCCGACAAGGCCATCAGAACTCACTGAAACCGTACAAAGTTGCACCAATGATCATAAAGGCATCACCCTTGCCTTTGCTCGAGGCAGGGTAGTTCTTATCCGTGAGCAAATCAGATACAACGAGCATCCCAAGCCCACCAGTGCACACCAGGACACCCTAATCAATGTCGACAATCGTCACTGATAGTACAGATGCGAGGAAATTATGCTACGAACCAGGATTTGTGTCCAGTGGTATTTGGTACGCATGTACACCCAACAAAAGAACATGCATACGGGTATCGCCCAACTGGAAAAACGTCAATTCTCGCAAGATAGGTTTCCGAGAGACCTACGCGTCCAATAACATGCAGGACAACAGATCGGTATAGTTGTATGCCTGGCTAGCCCGTCAATACGAGTTCTCGCAATGATTGCTCTGAATTACCATACCTTGACGACAAGAAAGTTTCCCTCCACATCACAAGACGCAAGAATGAAATCTGCAGCGATTGTCAGATCCAGAAAACCAAATGGCTAATTGGTGTGCACACATTTCCATCCGTCGCGAATGACCAATTTTCCCCAGCCCCGTAAACCATCTGTCGACACACGGAAATTTATCACTTATGTCAACTGGCATGCTCAGAACCTCGCACATTGGTATATGGTGTAAGGGGTGTAGATCACGAACAGAGAGAAATACCTGACGGATCAAGTCCTCGGTGTCGTAGTCCAGAGCAAAGACTAGTTACTCACAAAAACCACGTCTGTGTGGTGGGTAGGGACCAGTTCCTGCTTATTAGTTCGGTGGTGGTGATATTAGTCACCGTGATGCAGAGTGACACCACCTGTCCAGCGACGAGCGAGAAAATGAATCGTTTCGTCCAGAGACTTTTCCAGCGCGCCCAGACGCTGTGAGTGAAGGTATCAAAGGAAGAGTAGTCGATCGGGGGGCGAACAAGGTCCCGCGACTGAGCCTCTTCGCCTGGCAAGGACTGAGCCAAGGATGCAGCGTCATCGGCCAAATTTTTTTTGTTGTCCATGGATTGCTGGGTTATGGGGACAGGATGATCTGTGGCAAACCGCACTGGCTTCTTATCGGGGTTCAGTTGCAAGGATGAAGGGTTGATAGGAACACGGTACCGGGCCTGTTCCCTGGACTGTGGCGCCTCAGTTACGAGCATGTGCCAGCCACTGGTTGCGACAGTGTGCGTAAAACCCGTCTATGGACAAGTTGTGCCTGATAGATACAATCCAGTCTCACACAAACAGGGTCATGAACAACGAAAAAGGCGGAGCGCTCATGCAAATCCAATATTTCAAGGGGCTACAAACTAACATACTAAGTCCTCTCCTGGAAGAATCGCTGCGCAAAAGGGACACTCTCGTCAGCTTCCTCAGCTTACTGACAAGCCAGGAGACTCACCTTGAGATGCTTCAGCTGCCATGTACACGTGAGGACCAGGAACACGATCTGCATCAAGCTGTACCACACTGCCTTTGAATTGGTCCCCTCGCTCAAATCACGAAAGTCTGACTCTCTCTCCCGCTGGTACTGCTGCTCACGGCGGATGTCCTCCAGCTTTTGATTCAGGTCGCGAACCTTGCCTGCCAGTACCGACACATGACTACGGTCGCGCTCGACATCCGCCTTGGTGTTGCCTACAACGATATCCAGATAAAGTTTAATGTGGGTGCTCGACCACCACGACGAGTAATTTGTGGATAGACAGATTTGGTGGTCACCAGACTCGTGCGAGGTGAAGGTGAAGCGACTGTCGGGTGGCCCGCGGGTCTGCACGACAGAGTGGCCAGTGTCCATTTCCTGCAGACCACCGTTATGAATATGAATGTCCAATTAAATACACACATGCCACGTACCTCCACCTCAACAACGATGCCAAGGTCTGGTTCTAGTGCATAAACTTGTCCCTTTTCCTGCCACTCTAGTGCGCGATAATGTCCTGAAACACAACAGTCAGCTGGCGTGCCCTTGCAGGAAGCTGTCGAAGCACATACCCTCGACAATAGTGTCAGAAGGAAGCTCCTCGATGAAACACCGCTTCTCGTTGGCGTCGAGGTAGAAATGAAGTGCATTTACAATCGTCAAAGAAAGTAACAATGGTAATAAGAAGGTTGCAGGGCGGAATGTGAACATCTTCAACGGTGAATGAGTCGAGTTGAGTTGAGGTGACAATTCTACAATGGCCAATGCATCTGTCACGTGCGTGCTGGGCATAGCGTGTATGCCCTCATATCTCTTCTGGCATCGACAACGACAACATGGCACCGCGAGTACAGCCTTCCCTCATCAAGAACAAGGTCAAGAGGCAGGAAATCGCTGCTAAACAGAAAAAGGCCAGGAACCGACAAAAGCTTAAAGAACGTCTGGCACGAGCCAAGACAGAGGCTAGTGACCCCGCCGCCAAAAAGGTTGGCAACTTGGCACGATTGTGCTCGATCCCGATGAACTTGACCATTTTACTACAGAAAAGAATAGCAGAGAACGTCCCCCGCACACTCGACAATTGTCGCGAGAATGACCCCGCAATGCTACCGTCATCGAAGCAACCCGACGGCGCATCCGCCATACAACTCGATGAATTGAACAGCGACGTCGCTTCGGACCCGTTCTCGCGCTACTTCAATTTCGAAGATGATCCGACTGTCTCACCCAGTGTACTCATCACGACTTCACCAAAAGCCTCAAAGTCAACGTACGACTTTTGCGATGAATTAGTTGGTGTCTTTCCTGGGGCGGAGTATATTCGCAGGAAGAAGGGAAAGGGATTCGAGATGGGCCGCATAGCTGGTTGGGCAGCTGGACGAGGGTACAAACATCTCCTTGTCGTAAACGAAGATATGAAGAAGCCGGGTGTGTGCCGCCCTGTGCGTACGTCCCATATGCCTCTGACGATGTGTTCAAAGATGCTATCACCCTCGTCTACCTCCCAAACGGACCCGTCGCTTATTTCAAGCTCACGTCGATAGAACTCACGAAACAAATATATGTATGTTGTTTTTGATCTGCCCTCAACATAAGGCTGACCCTTACAAGGGGCACGCACGGGCAACACCCCATAACCCCGAGCTTGTTTTGAACAACTTTTCCACTAGCCTTGGACATGCCATTGGACGAATGTTTCAAACTCTGTTCCCTCCACTTCCTGAGTTTCAAGGTCGCCAGGTAGTAACTCTGCATAATCAACGCGATTTCTTGTTTTTCCGAAGACACAGGTAAGCTTCGTCAAATAGTTCAATGAATTAGCCTGATAGTTGTTTCAAGATATGCGTTCCGATCTCCGGAAAAAGTTGCTCTGCAAGAGATAGGTCCCCGCTTCACATTAAAGTTGAGATGGGTAAAGAAGGGATTACCCGCTGTCCAGAATTTTGGGGCTGCTCCACAACCCCTGGAAATTTCCGTCGGGATTGAAGAATCTGAAGAACCCGCACAAGTGTCTCCGCTGAATGGTGTCCGAGATGACGACGAAATAAAACAGGATGTATCTGCCACCAAAAATCCGCCAAAGGACAATGATTTTCTATGGCAGTGGAAGGTATGTGATATGCATTACGCCGTACATCTATGCCGAAGCGCTAAATCCCCTCTTAAGGCCGAGTTGGAAGCGACAAGACGCACATTTTTCCTTTGACTTATTGTGCCGTTCAGTCTGGAGACTTCGTCTCATCTCACAGAGGCATTTTCGACGATTCAAACCAGCTTCAAGGCATCTGCCTCGTAAACGCACCGGCTAGTAGCTCTTTTAAAGGCACTTGGGTTCGCTGCGATGTAATTGGGTTTCCCGACCAATCGAGATTTCACTCGGGTGTTAGACAGTGTGCGTCCATCTAACATTGTGTTTTTCTCTGGGAAGAATACTACAACACCCCACTTGCGCAAGTTTGAATCAAGCATCTGTCCCGTTACAACCTTGATTCAGAGTGATATACAAATCCCA
>JBBPTD010000833.1:0-16262 GCA_038093895.1 Boletus aff. mottiae
AGTCAAAGCAAGACTGCTTATTGCGTGCTTGTGCTCCATCGATGTCCCTTCTTCTTTCCTGTTTTCTAAGTTCCAGACCCTCACGGTTCCATCATCCGAACTTGAGACAACTCGGCCCCCGTCTGGAAGGTACACGAGCCTCCAGATAATGCGGTCATTCACCGGGATTACTAGATATGGCCGGGGTCCGCCATCGTCATACGGTTGAAGTATGACACTTGACATGACGTTGTAAGCTGGATTTCGAGCCGATTGTTTGCAGAGGTTCGTTGGGACAAAAAGTTGTTGAAAATCTGAACGCCAAAACACCCTGTGAACCTCCACCCCGAAGCGATGCCATCAACTTCTTTTTAGCGCCCAATAACGAGACCTCCGCCCCCTTTGCCAACTTCTGCCCTCTCTACATCTTCCGTGACCTTCCTTCACCCCCTTGTTGCATCTGATGCGAGTAACATCGCACCCTCCCCTTCCGGGTTCACTGTCTCCAAATCATTTTCATCCCAATAACTCGCCGGCTCCCACTGATGTTCAGACTTGATGTCCGATGCCACCTGTGAGGTGTCACTTTTTCTCAACGAGAGGGAGCTAGCAACAAAGGCAAGATAGCGTACGGACCATGACCCGAAATCCTAGACGCACAGGAGGGGAGGGGGGTTGAGTGGGAGGGATGACCAGGACCAGGACCAAGAAACTGCTTGATCCTGTCAATCGAAGAGTCTGATGAGCATTGTTACCAGCATGGGGGCTGCGCGAAGGAGGGGGTGTGAGGCGGTCATGGCATCTCAGCAACTTGTGTTTGCGGAGAAGATAGTACCTGCATCACCTTGTCGACCTGTTGGGGCTCAATGACCCGTGTCGTGCATCAGTCTTCGGTATTGTAAATGTGAGACTTGGAAGTGAGTGACAAGCCCGACCTGTATTGTGCGCCTCATATTAGGAAGACGAGGTGACACGCTCGAAAATCAGCCGCCATGGGTGAATCAGGGTGATGGCAAAAGACTCGTATTCGACGCGCTTGGCGTGGCTGGCATGAGGTATCAGTGGCCTGAGGGCGGAACGCATGTAGCAGGGTGGAGGACATACGAGGATGACTCGGTGGACACCGGTTGATGTGTTGCATGCAAAGACGCTCTCAGCTCGAGCTGAGCATATAGAGAATGTCGATCAAGATTCAAGTGGTAACAAATAGAAAGGGAATTAATCAATGAAATGGACTACTTGATAGAGACGACGACGACGACGACGACATACCTCTTGACATTCTTCGACACACTCGTCGAGACCTCCCAGGACCCAGGTTCCGATGATATTTGTATGCATATCCAGCCACTTTTTGGATCGACTATGGCATCCTGTAGAACCGTCGCGCCGTGACCAGCCAAAAAACGATGTAAGTAAACAGATAGATTGAGTATTCATCGGAAGTTGGCCCCAAAGAAAATATTCACGCGTTCAAACTTCACGTTCAATGTTGTCGTTTGCTCTCCCTTGAACTTGCCTTGAACTCTCGAAGACTGACAAGTCTGCAAATCACCTCGCCGTGCATCCTTCGTCTATTCCCATGTCCAAGCCCCAGCTGGCACACGCAGCCGCTTCGATGGATAGTGTTAGTGATGGTAATCCTACTGAAGGCTACTCGCGGCGATCCATGGACTCAAAGTGTTGACGATGGCAGCGACAGCATCCGTGACAGCCCACACGCTCAGGGTCTGGAATACACATCGAGTGTGTAATTCAAGCCTGAGTCGTATTGGACAAGAGAATCCCCGTTCAGGCAGACTCAAGTCCATCAGGCCTGCTCAACTACTCGGGCAAATGTCGGGGCAGACTCGGATTGGCGGTGAGAATGCATCTCCCTGACCGAATGTACCAATACTACTGAATGTATTGTGGAGTTTATTCGAGAATGCGTAAATCCTGGCTCGCTTTCTCCTCAAACCTTTTCCTCTCCCACTGCCTACCCACTTCTTCCTCAGCCTCAACTTTGAGATCAACAATTTCTATTCTCCGAACTCGCTTTCAAGTCATTCTTGCTTGACAACGTGCACCATCTGGTGCTCGCCGAGACATCGATTGTCGTTGTAAAACCCTGCACCCGTATCCCAATATTAATGACGTTGCTGGCGCTGTTCTCCATCATGCTGCTGGTGGGAGATGAGTCGTTTAACACCGACTGATGAGATGCTTCGAGGTCATATTGGATCGGACACCCATGATGGGACAATTATGACCCTGCGATCTGGTTCTCTGATGCCGCGTTTATGCGCTAGGTGGTGAGCAACGACGATGCTCCCCTCGCTGTTGTCTCAATGCTGTCCGTGAGCTTGCATCACTATCACTGGCCAGGGGTGCGCGTAAGTAAAACTCAGTGGACATTGGACAAGTCCGTCGACAACCGCTTTGAGAACTATCAATGTGTGCGCGGTAATGCAACCCATCCGAGGCGACCCGGATGCAGGTAGTGCATGGCAAGGGACGCGTTCGCCATGTCCTTGTTGACAATTGCTTATTGTAGTTGCACTTGAGGAGTCAAAGGGAATCGACTGCTTGGAGGTGATTTTCTGTGCGGTTGAACATGTCGGTGCTCATGAGGAGCTAGCAATGGTCTTTCCGTTCGTGACTTGAAGGGTCGTCTCGACAGGGTGTCCTTGGGAGGACTGGGTTCACCATTCAGCTGGCGCATAGAGCCGCAGACCATATCCACGAATATCATAACCTTTCATTAGAAAATAGATAAGGGATGAAACGCATAGCTACGTCCGCCGCCTCTTTTGAGGGCGTTCTATAAACGCCGCTGCCGTAGTCACCCTGAACCTTGGCTGCTTGCCCATCATGGAAAGGTTGTTCTCGCGGCCCTATCCGAGCTCGAAGCAACGGACGACGAGGCGACCTGATCATTGTTGCTTGCCGATTCTGACGGATGGTTAAGCAACCCTGTATATAGAACCATATATGCTCAGGATCTTACCCTGGCCGTACGGTACGAACTAAATGCGCCACTCGTCGACAAAAAGTGCATCGTGGAGTCTGTCCGTATCCTCTGCGCTCAGTCCCGATACACCCTTGTCTCTATCGCGAACCACGCCATGTGGCCAATTGATGATCATGTATCGCTTCTTTCGCAGGTCTGCATCAAGGGTGGACCACGGGAGTCGACCGTTGGACAGCTTGAAGCCAATCTCACCTGTAAACATAGCGGTCGATTGATTGAATGCATTTCGTACGATAGCTCAGAGACGACTCACGAAGCATTTCGACAAGTTTTTGTTTGATTTTATCGATCTTGCGAATCCGTTTTGGATCAGCGTTGGGCGTGGAACGAAAGACTGATGTTGAGGGTTTAGTTCCGAAAGTGTGCCTGTAGCAGATTGGTTAGATTAGCTCACTAAACATCCCAGGCCCTCCGCCAGAGCAAACACTTTGGCACGTTTGCCGCTCGCAAGAGGGATCGTGATGATTCATGGACGATAAGGAGAGATACTGACATCGAGTTATGTCCCGCATCCGCCATGCTTTCCATCCCACACCATGCTAGAGAAGTATTCTGTATACCATGGGGTAAATTTGAAGGGATGAGGTCACGAGGGATGCGAAGCCCTTTTGATGTCGCGAGATGAACCTGCAAATACAAATCAATGATTACACGTGGACAAATGTATGAACATTCGTGCCAATTTACGTAGCCGTATGTCGAACATGCGCTGACATTCATCGAGCCCAAGAGAGAGGTCTGGAATCATGTATTGCAAGCCCACCTCATCAGACATGGCCGACGTGTCCGGAGAGTCGGTATTCGGGTCCTGGGCGAGGGAGTTGAGCAGCGGGCCGAGTACCAAGGCAGTTGTGGTAAGGTGATTCGATGCTGGTGTAACTGCCTTCAGTTTGAAGAGAGTATGAGTATGCTTGACAAGCTATGACTCGCGAATACTTACATCAAAATCGAGATGCAGTACTTGTCCAGTGCCAGGAATGTGGGGAGAGTATGGTGGAGGTGGATGGAAGAGGGACAGTTGCGCAGGGTGAATGGTGTTGCGTGGCGCACTGAGGTCAGCAAGGCTCATCTGCGAGACGCAGAAAACGATGAGAATGAGTACCAATATGTCTGGCTAGCCTCACCCGACTCTGAACCGATTCCCGCCCAGGTACCCGCCACAAATATAACTTATTATTGTCTGTTGATGCCACGAATTCACCGGAGGGAGAGAAAGAAACAGCAGATACACGTTTATCATGCCGCAGATGTTGTCCTATGGGATCACCGGTAGTTGCATCCCAAAAGCGAACTGTTTTGTCCCCGGACGCGCTCGCTAGGATTGATCCATCTGGTGAAAGGGAGAGGGAGCATATTGAGTCGGTGTGGCCTGTGGGCCAGGGATGTCCCCCGTATCGGAGTTCCAACGGCAAATTGTGTTGTCATAAGATGCAGAGAAGAGTCTGTCGCCATCGCGTGACCACAGCACATAGTTGATGTTACGTTTGTGGCCCTTTAGTGGACCCAGGATGAGTGCGCCAGTCTTGACGTCGTACACATGGATGTCATAGTCAATGTGACATGCGAGTTTGTCGCCGTTTGGAGAGAATGATATATTGCCCCGGCAACCTTCTTCTGCTTCTTCATCTCTGACGACGACGATGGACCGATTGACTTGTCCCCCTCTCATGATATAAATCTCCACCTCGGTAAAATTGCTAACCGCAAGGAATTGATCATCTGGCGAGATGGCAATAAAGGGGCATAAGTCTGAGCAATCCTCGTCTGAGCAACCCCATTCCCGGACGAGTTTGTGCGATTCGACGTCCCATACATTGATGCTTCCTCCCTCGTGACTGCTGATGATCTTTGTGCCATCCCGGGGAACAGCAAGATTCACTACTTCTCTTTCGCTCTTGTGCTCCATCGACGTCCCTTCTTGCCTACCGTTTTCCAGATTCCAGACCTTCACAAGTCCGTCATTAGTGCCAGTGACAACTCGTCCATCAGGGAGGTACGCGAGACTCGGGAAACGGTACAAGAAGCGGCCAAGGACCATCGTTGACTGATCCTTGTGGTACGGCGCTTGACATGATGCCGCAAGCTCGGTTTAGGGTGACTCTACCGGGGGACATGCTGTGAAACGCTACGGCATGCATACCACGAGTCTCGAGGGAAAGGGGAGGCACTGCAGTGCCTTCTTTTAAGCGCCCAATGCTGCCTTTAGGTACAGTACAAGCCAGCTCCACGACACCATGATCGACCTCAAGGTCGTTCAGATTCCTTTCTAATGTCCAATTGTCTACAAATACGTCAGGTCCCACTGACAAGAGATCCGGCTCTTCTTTCAACCTTTCTCTTGCCCCATCCCCTTTCCTTCTCTCTCTTCCTACCCTTGTCCTCAGCATTGGTCCTGACCTTCACTCCCTCGTCGCCTCAAACGGGAATAACATCACTTCCCCTCCTCCATTGCCGTCTCCCACTCATTGACGGATTTGATATCTGGCGCCAAGCACCGCATATTCGATTTCACTGAGCTGGAGGAGGGTGGCGGAAGCCTATTAGTCTCTTGTCTTGAACCAGGTCCTCGGCCACCTGCAGAGCGATGGAATTACAAAATGATATTGAACCCATCATCGATCTTGAAACCGCTTGTCTTTCAGAGTCCTCTTCGATTCAGAAGTTTCTAGCGCCAGGGCCGTGTGAGGGAGGGGGGTTGTGAGGTGGGGGCAGACCCAGTGGCTTGCAAGTTCGCCAGGAAGAAAGCACTTGCAGCACCTCACCAGTCCGTCGAGGCTCAATGATCCACTTTGTGCACCAGCTTTCGAGGATCTGTTGTCAGTACGAGTCTTGAAAGAAAACAGTAGGTCTGACCTGTAAAATTAGGAGGACCTTGTTGTCCGACTGGAACAACGCATTCGATGATGTGGCGAGGGTCTCGAGAGTCATGGAAAGACCTATTGACATGCTTGCATGTCTAGTATGGGGCGTTAGTGATAACGCCTGTTAGGAAGTGCAAAGATGACTCGAAGCGCACCGGTTGGTGTGTTTTTGCAAGGAAGACTCGCAGAGCGAGTCGAGGAAATAGAAAACGAAAACGTTGATGTAGTTGATGGAACCTTTTCGCCCGGTCAATGAACTGGCCCACTTGATAGGTAGTGACAAAGATGACGAAGTACCTTGTGACGTTCCTCAATGATACGGTCCCACAAGTCCTTTCCACATCTCGAGTGCTATCCGACCACTTCTTCAATCGATTATTGCGTCCTCGGAGGACAACCGCGGAGGCTCCATCAACAAAGCGTTGTAGAACTGTTACGAGTAGAGAAATTGAGCGACAAATATTTGGTCAGAAGAAGACACTCACACATTGAGTTTTCGGATGAAACCTAGGAACTGCATGTGTTCAAAGGAATCCATGGCAAGTTACGTTCCGGGTTGGTCTGTAGAAGTCATCGTTAGTAGTCAGCGCTTGTGGTAGTCACATTGTTGTCATCTGTTGACGTACATACTCTGGATCTCCCAATTCCGAGTCAGTTGGATGACCTCATGCCTCGCGTGCTTTAAAGGCCATGCAGACGCTTCCTGCACAATAGCGCTGTTCAGTGTGGCGACGTTCTTGTTTACTCTTTCTCAGTCACATCGCACAAGGGATAATTACGCGTAAATGAAGGAGACGAACACGACGCAGAGGAAGGTTTCGAGCGGGTTATGCTTGTGTTGGATGTGGTCGAGCTTCGAAGGGCCAAACGTACGTCTCTCCTCTCTTTCGCGTGCTCATGCACACATGCTACACGCCATATATCTAGTCTCCGATCCCACGTTACCCCGCTAGACGATCACGCATTGCACGTCGAGAACACGTCGTTCCTCGCTAGGTGAGGCGGCGCGGGACAAACTTAGATGTCGACTGGGAGGTCGCTCCTGTGGCAGGAGACACGCGTTCAGCCCAATGCATGCAGGTATTTTGGCATCTATTTTCGTTTCGGTTTGGGTCTCTCTGACGACAAGATGAAGACGATAACCGTTTTCATCTGACCGAGTTGGACTGGTCATGCGAGCTGTGTGTCGCGTGTCACAATGTGGACGAGAAGAATGCACGCTTGGCGAGTCGGGTGTGGGAGGGTAATGACCACGCAGAGAGGTATCTTGGGGATGTGCTTGATTTCCTGGGTGCGTCATGTTGTTTGGTTGGGTCTTATTGCATTGGATAATGGACGGGATGACTGGGCCACGAAAATGTGTACGTGAGGATGAGTTCCGCCACTGCGATCGTAGGTGCCGTCGAGCGTCGTCCACAGCCACTGGCAGGGATACGATCGACACGTTGCAAGTTGCAACTGTTGTATGGCGAAGGTGAGGCAACGCCGTGTCCTATTCCATAGCACGTCTTGATCCTTGCCCATACGAAGATCCCTGCACTGAATTTGATGGATATATGCGTGTCGTACTAGACCCAAGGCGCGATGCCACTGACGACCACAGGGCACGGTCATTACCCAGAGCATGGATCACAGAGATTCGATGGCTGATTGCATGTCGTGATCGCGTTAGCGCTCGCCTGGCGCCCACCATTGTTCCTCAAGAAACAGGTTGAACACATGTTCGCGTAGAAACATGATGTCGAGTTTCTCCAAGTCCATGGTCGTTGAACATGCTATACAATAGCTTCTTGCCTCTTGTTGGTCAGAATTGATTCGCATGTCAAGAGTACAGAGCGTTACACAGAAGCATTCTACATCCAGAGCTATTGGTAAATAAATACATCATGTAGAGTACAACCTCATAGAATGATGAAAAACAGTAACTCCACGAAAATCAGAATATCTCATCTGACGAGAGACGTGGAGTGAAATCCACGCCTACATGCACTGCTTCTTATGAGGACGTTCCTCATCCTGTGTTACTCTCTCTCTATCAACGATGTGTGATATTCCTCGCCCCCGTGGGGTTGATACAAACTCAATGCATTAAAAAGCGAAGAACTGATACGCGCAAATAACGAGGGGTCAATATAATCAAGTAAACGGAGATGAGGATTGCTACATACCTGTGCTGATAATCTTCATCGTTTGCCACCTGTGTAAGTTGAGTACTTGAGCCCTTCGTAGGGACTTCACCAGGGAACGACAACAATTCGGCTCCAGGATCCACCTGACTTGACCATGACTGGATCAAGTTATGCAAGGGAGGGGACCGTGGGCCATCATTCAAGAACTGTTGGATGGCGGATTTTATCACCTCTGCGGTGGGGCGCTCCTCCATCAGTGACCAACACTCTTGAATCAAACACCAGTGTGCATCATCTATCATTCGAGACTTTGGTCGGCAAGGTTTGTGACCTTTTGCCAGCCGTAAAACAACCGCTCCGTCCGCCGGAATTTCCGACCATGGTTGTTTACCTGTCAACACCTACAGGAACGTCAGGATCAATCTGGAATTTGTGTTCAGCAAGCTTCCCTGGAGGGCAACGCAACCAAAAGAATAGATATCGCTCTTGGTTGTCCAGTTGACTGTCTCTTCAAGTTCTGACAGAATTTGCTCCGGTGCACTCCAGCGCAACGCTCCCGCCCGAGTAGTAGACCTTTGGAGATAAGCCAATGCTTTGGGTATATTTCCCACCATTGAAGCATATCCGAAATCAGCTAAGCGAGCAGTGTAGTCCGCATCGAGGAGCACGTTATTCTGTCTTTTGTTAGACGACAGAGATGATGAGAATTTCTACTCTGACATACGCAGTTCAGGTCACCATGGACAACTGAAAAAGAATGTACTATAGTGTGTTATTCCTTTGAACTTTTGGCAATGATAGAACAACATATGGTACTGTAGCCCGTTGGCAATATCCCGGAGCTATTGTGCAAGGTTAGAGGGTGGGAAGGTAGGCAAAACTGATTAGACACACAAACTGGAGTCGGTGTTCTACACCTAGATTATCGTCATGCTTCTCTAGGAAATGGTGAATGGATCCATTGTGCATTCATAACGACACCAATGACATTGTACCCTGCATCCCAAATCCATGTGCAATGCCTAGGAAAGGGACGATGTTGTCGTGTTCCAGTCTCTTCCATATTCCGAGTTCACGACGGATCATCTGCAAGGTTAGGTCATACATTCGGTTGCAATGCGAATAGCTACCTTTTTAGATTTACTGCCTGCATTTCCATCATGATCCATGGTGAACTTGAATCGGAATGCTTTTACTGCAACCTGAAGAAACGTTAATAGAGGGCAAATGAGCTGTAGTAGATCACACCCGACCTCTATTGGCACCGAGTTGCCAAGATAACGACATCTGTACACATCACCAAAACTTCCTACTGCCGAATACTGATTGTCTATTCTGATGATATGGTGGGTTAGATCCACCGCCTCCGGAAATCCAATGCTATCGGAAGTTGGTCAAATGTTCATACTACAGCATAGTCAAGTGATATACCGGAGGGCGGACGGCTGAGACTGTCATTCCACTCTTGGCAAGGAGGTCGAAGAGGAATGAGACGGTGTTGAGGGTACAACGGGACGAAGTGGTGGAGGTGGCTACTGAAAGTATGAGCGATCAAAAGGACGGCCCTAACGACAAATACTTGCGTATGAAGGAGCAAGACCATTTAGAATATAATGAATTCCAGGAAGGGTCACGGAAGAGCGCTAAGCAAATGATAAGACGGCCATGCATGCAACATTCAGAGCGAGTAGCATACCCAAGGTACCCGCCACAAATATATCTTCTCATCATCTTTTGATGCCACAAATTCACCGGAGGGAGAGAAAGAAACTACGCGTACAGATCCATCATGCCGTAGATGTTGCCCGACGGGATCACCAGTAGTTGCATCCCAAAAGCGAACTGTTTTATCCTCGGACGCGCTCGCTAAACTTGATCCATCTGGTGAAAGGGAGAGGGAGTATATCTTGCTGGTGAGACCTGACCATAGATGTCCGATTTGTTCTCCCGTCTCCGCGTTCCAACAATGAATTGTTTTGTCACGGGATGCAGAGAAGAGTCTGTCGCCATCGCGTGACCACAGCATACAAGTGATGTCACGGTAGTGGCCCTTTATAAGTGGAACCAGGATGAGTGCGCCAGTCTTGACGTCATACACTTCGATGTCACCGTTAATATGACATGTGAGTTTGTCGCCGTTTGGAGAGAATGACATATTGCCCCGGGAACCAATTTCTTCTTCTTCATCTCTGACGACAATGGACCGATTGACTTGTCCCCCTTCCATGCTATAAATCTCCACCACGGTCCAACTGCTAACCGCAACGAATTGATCATCTGGCGAGATGGCAATGGCGGGGTATTCGTCTGAGCAATCCCATTCCCGGACGAGTTTGTGTGATTCGACGTCCCATACTTTGATGCTTCCTCCCTCATGACTGCTGACAATCTTTGTGCCATCCCGGGTCACAGCAAGATTCATTAGTATGCCTTCGCTCTCGTGCTCCATCGACGTCCCTTCTTGCCTACCGTTTTCCAGATTCCAGACCATCACAGTTCCGCCAGCGGCGCCAGTGACAACTCGGCGTCCGTCAGGGAGGTACGCGAGACTCGGGAAACCGTAGTAATCATCATCATTCACTGGGATAGCTAGAAGCGGCCAAGGACTATCGTTGACTGATCCTTGTGGTATGGCGCTTGACATGATGCCGCAAGCTCGGTTTAGGGCGACTCTGCTGTTTCGGAAAGATTGGGGCAAGGGGGACATGCTGTGAAACCCTATGGCATGTATACCACGAGCCTTGAGGGAAAGGGAGGCACTGCAGTGCCCTTTCTTTTAGCGCCCAATGCTGCCTTTCGGTACAGTATAATCCAGCTCCACAACACCATGATCGACCTCTTGAGAAGGTCGTTCAGATTCCTTTCCGATGTTCAATTGTCTACAAATGCGTCAGGTATTCCAACTTTCTCTTTGCCAATTCTTGCTCCATCCCCTTTCCTTCTCTGTCTTCCTACCCTTGTCCTCAGCATTGGTCCTGACCTTTACCCCCTCGTCGCCTCAAATGGGGATAACATAACTTCCCCCCCCTCCATTGCCGCCTCCCACTCATTTTCGGATTTGATATCTGGCGCCTAGCACCGCATATTCGATTTCACTGAGCTGGAGGAAGGTGGCGGGAGCCTAGTCTCTTGTCTTCAACCAGGTCCTCGCCGAATGATGGAATTACAAAATGATATTGAACCCATCATCGCTCTTGAAACCGCTTGTCTTTCAGATTCTTCTTCGATTTAGAAGTGAGTCGTTTCTAGCGCCAGGGCCGTGCGAGGGAGGGGGCAGACCTAGTGGCTTGCAAGTTCGCCAGGGAGGAAGCACTTGCAGCACCTAACGACAAATACTTGCGTATGAAGGAGTAAGACCCCGTAGAATATAATCAATTCCAGGAAAGGTCACGGGGGAGCACTAAGCAAATGATAAGACGGCCATGCATGCAACATTGAGAGCCTGAGTAGCGTACCCAGGGTACCCGCCACAAATATATCTTCTTATTTTCTACTGATGCCACGAATTCACCGGAGGGAGAGAAAGAAACTACGTGTACAGATCCATTGTGCTGTAGATGGATGTTGTCCTATGGGATCACCAAAATGGAACTGTTTTATCCCTGGATGCGCTTGCCAGGACGGATCCATCTGGTGAAAGGGAGAAAGAGAATACCTGGTCGGAGTGACCCCATGGATGTCCGATTTGTTCTCCCATCTCTGCGTTCCAACAGCGAATTGTTTTGTCATGAGACCCAGATCTAGAAGAGTCTGTCGCTATCGTATGACCACAGCACACAAGTAATGGCATCCTCGTGGCCTTGTAGTGGACCCAGGATGAGTGCGCCAGTCTTGACGTCGTACACGTGGATGTTGCTTCTAATGTCACATGCGAGTTTGTCGCCGTTTGGAGAGAACGACATGCACCAAAGATCGTCGCTGACTGTCGCCGACGTGGATGGACTGATTGACTTGTTCCCCTTCCATGCTATAAAAATCCACGGTCCATCTGCCAACCGCAACGAACAAATCATCTGGCGAGATGGCAATCTTGGGGGATCCCTTTGTGTAAGTCCATTCCCGGACGAGTTTGTGCGATTCGACGTCGCATACTTTGACTCTTTTCCTTCCCCGCCACTACTGATTATATTTTTGCCATCCCGGGTCACAGCAAGGTCGATTATGTATCCGCCCCCCTGCGTCATCGATGGCCCTTCTTGCCCACCGTTTTCCAGGTTCCAGACCTTCACAGTTCCACCATCGGCGCCAGTGACAACTCGGCGTCCGTCAGGGAGGCACGCGAGCTTCCAGAAACCATTATTATCATGTGCCGGGATAGCCAGAAGTGCCCGAGGATTATCGTTGACAGATCCTTGTGGTACGGGGCTTGACATCTTGTTGCAAGATGCGTTTTGAGTCGGTGAAGTTGCACAGGTGCGTCGACGAGAAAGACTGTGGGAGGGAAAACACCGAACACGTTGTAGGCCTCCATAGGATGAGCCTCAGGGCAATGCTGTGACTTTGACGCCTAATGCTGTGGTTTCTTCTCTGTTATGCGTAGTTGATGGATAGCAAAGACGACGACGCACCTTTGAGCATTCCTCAATGATAAGCCCCCATTAATCCAACCACTTTTTGAATCAATTGCTGCGTCCTGTAGGTCCGTCACACAGTCGTCATCAACGAAGCAATGTACGCAGGAATGGACGGATTGACGATGGTTGGTCGTCTGAGTGGGTTGGAAGAAAATACTCACGCGCCAAGCTTTCGGAGCCTGGAGGAGACCTAAGAACCGTATGGTGATCTGCAACCGAGTTGGTAGTGGTTGTAGACGTGACTGAGTCGATGTTGTCATGTGTTGAACTCGTTACTCTTCCCAATTCCAAGTCCCAACAATGGGTTTTTGACTGACGAATGTCAAATATTGATAGTGGCCCCTAGCCTCTCGCGGAATTCGACGGACACAAAATACTGACGCTGGTAACGACCACGAGAGTCCGGGTTCCAGTACTTGTTTCCGGGAGTACTGTAAGGTCTACACGGTAAGTCAGAATTTTGCATTGGGCCCGAGAACGCCGGGTTGGTCAACTCAGGTACACCTGGCCGTTCATCATTGATTCATCTTCCGTTGGCCCTAGCTTCTTGGATGTCGGGGACACTATTGGTGATACGGGAGCCTCTCTCAAACTGAATTGACAGACCAGACCTACGCCACCGAATGTATTGTGGCACCTCTTTGAATCCTTCTCTCTCCCCTCACCAGCATTCCCAGCCTCCTCAGCCAGCCTAGATTGCCCATCGTGACGTTGATCAAATCTCCTTTCTCCTACCTACCCCACAAATCGTCGCCAGCTGTCGCTACCAGTATAACGCTGAATACCCGATGCCATCAATCGTACACCAAAACTACTCGATTCATCCAAACAATTGGAATATGTACGGCCTTCTGTGCGGGCGATGACGCCTGGGGCACGCCAGTTAGTAAAAACAATCTTACGGGTATTCTTGGTGCCTACTGCCAGTGACCGGCCTCGACGCTTTGATCGATGATCATACACTATCACTGCTTATATGCTATGATAGTCGGGCGCATGGGGAACCTGAAGGTGGCCTCCGCCTATTTAGCAGCCAGACCGAGGACACCTCACGCCGACCATGCAGGGTTCCCCGATCTCTATACAATGCAACAAGTTGGGACGATGGACAAGGAATGGATTGGTTAAGACAAGTAGATAATACACAGATACCCGTGCTTGCTACATGGGCGTATGCCCTTTCTCATCGCGCTGCTACAACTCTGACGAAGAGATAGCGAGTAGCAAGAGCAATGTCGTCAATGGAGAGAACCATAGATTGTATTAATGCACGTTGAGCTGTGACTCGGAGTCAGCATTTCCCAACGCATATAGTGCACCCCTACGTGCACCGTTACCTTTGTTCAGGAGATTCCGCGGATCCAGGAGCTTCGGAAGGCATTACAGCTACTGTCAGTGAGTAGACACCCTTCTGGAAATTAAAACTTGATTTACCTTCCGATACGGAGGACGGAATGGCTGATGGCTGAGATAGTACGGGCGGTCTGCGTTTGTGTTCAACACAACCACTGGCAGCCACCGGATACCAAAGTACTTGCCTTTCTATCGGAGCATGATGTAACCTTGATGGGCGAGTAAAGTTCAGGTGGTCAGCAGGATTGCGATGTAATCAGAACTTAATACCTTTGTTGATTATTATTGTCAAAGCTGTCGACATCATTCCTCGAATCCTTCGTGGTAGCTGGGCTAAGAGGGGACAGCGTATTCGCGCTTGCAGGAGCATCCGCATTACTCGACCGTGCCGCGAGCGAGTCGTGAAGCGGCGGGGATGGCAGGCAATGGCTCAAGAACTGTCGAAGAGTGGAGATGATGGTCAGCGCTGCAGGTCGCTCCTCAATCTGCGACCAGCAATCTTGAATCAAATCCCAATGCGAGTCGTCTATCTTTCGAGACTCTGGTCGGCCCGGTTTTTGGCCCTTTGCTAACCGTAAAACAACAGCCCCGTCTTCTTGAACTTCCGACCATGGCCGTTTTCCAGACAAAACCTACATGAGCATCAGCACCAATCTAGAATCTGTGTCCAACGAGCTCGCCTGAAGGGCGACACAACCAAAGGAGTAGATATCGCTTTTGGTTGTCCGCTTGTATGTCTCTTCCGATAAAATTTGCTCTGGTGCACTCCACCGCAATGCTCCAGGTCGTGCAGTGGACCTCTGGAGATAAGCCAATGCTTCTGGAATATTACCCACCAAAGAAGCATACCCAAAATCAGCCAAGCGAGCAGTGTAATCTGCATCAAGAAGCACGTTATTCTGTGTGATGTTTAGAATGGCATGACACCGATGATGTTAACTTGACGTACACAGTTCAGGTCACCGTGGACGATCGGGAAAGAATGCACTGGGGTGTGTTATTTTTTGGCAGGATGGTAATGATAACAGAGACTCACAATAGTACAATCCGTTGGCAATATCTAGCAGCTATCGTGTAGGGTTAGAAGATGAGGATGCAGTAGCCGTTCAAACGCACAAACCGGAGTCGGCGTTCCACATCTAAATTACCATGGTGCTTCGTTAAGAAATGGTGGAGTGATTCATTGGGCATCCATGGCGACACCAGCGACATTGCACCACGCATCCCGAATCCATAGGCAATTCCTAGAAACGGAACGACATTGATATGATTAAGCCTCCTCCAAATTCCGAGCTCTCTACGGAGTGTCTACGGAGGAGGTTAGATTGCATCCATTAACTGTCAGTGAGATCAATCACTTTGGTAGACATTTCGCTTGCATCTCCGTCTATTGCGAACGAAAATCGTAACGACTTTACTGCAACCTGGGGAAGAGGTAATCAGTAGACAGCAAGAGTCGTATTCCAAACTCGAACCTCCTTTGGCGAACCGTCATGGTACCAACATCTGTACACGTCACCAAACCCCCCTCCAGCGACATACTGATCATCAGCTCTGACGATGTGGGGTGTTAGATCCGGTGGAGGGGAGGGAATATCCACTAACAGTGGTTGATTGGCGATTGTACTCGGCGCAGTGGGGTGACATACGTACACGAGGGGGACATTTCGTACTGTAGCTCAGAAGACATATGAGATGGTGTTGATGGCGCGACTGGACGAGTGGGGGCAAATGGCTACGGAGAAGTGTCAGCCAACAAACGGACTTAACCGGGTCGAAAGAGCGTACGGGTTGGGCAACAGGATCTGTTCGGGTGAGAGAATGAGTGGGGAGTAATGCGGTATATCTAATGAGCATCTTTACCCGACTCTACCAAATCCAACCAAGGTACCCGCCATATATACATCTTTCGATCATCTCCTGCCGATGCCACGAATTCACCGGAGGGAGAGAAACAGACTACGTGTAGATCGTCTTCATGCAGTAGAGGTTGGCCGACGGGATGACCAGAGGTTGCATCCCAGAAACGAACGGTTCTATCCCAGGACGCGCTTGCAAGGATCGATCCATCTGGAGAAAGGGAGAGCAAGCGTATCCAGTCCGTGTGACCTGTCCAGGGATGTCCAATTTGTTCCCCTGTGTCTGCGTTCCAACAGCGAATCATTGTGTCCCCCGAGCCAGAGAAGAGCCTGCTGCCATCGTGTGACCACAGCAGACACAAAATGCGAGCTTCGTCGCATTCCAATGGATCAAGGATGAGTACGCCACTCGAAATGTCATACACGCGAATGTCGTCCAAGGTTGCACACGCGAGTTTGTACCCGTTTGGAGAAAAAGAGACGGACCACACTCT